>CAUYPK010132219.1:0-38281 GCA_963574355.1 Loris lydekkerianus
GAGGTTTTTTTGTGTTGGGCTTTGGGTTGGTTTATAAAGCAATTTATGGGGGGAAACAACAAAACAATTTTTAAAAAAAAAAAAAAAAAAAAAAAAAAAAAAAAAAAAAGACCTATGAGATTCTAAGGCCATTGTATAAAAGTGCACTTCAATTGAAATCAAAATCAAAAATACTGCTTTGAATTGCTCTAAAACAGCAATTGTGAACTCCTAAATAACCCTAACTGAGTCACTCAAGACAGGCCATTAAATAAATGTTAGGACTTTTTTGATAACTCACTGAAAAATGGACTACAGAAGTAGCCTCAACTCAAGGAGTCATCACAACAGGTATTTGTTGGGTGCCTGCCTCTCTGTGCCGAGCATTCAGCTGCTGGACACCCAGTATACGCTATCTCTAACCGTGTCACACATTCTACTGAGGACAGAGAGGTTAAGTTTTGCCTATGGGTCAATGCAGGGCCAGGATTCAAATCTAAACCTGTCTTTGGGGGGGGGGGGGAGGAGAAAGAAAAGAAAAAGAAAGTTAGCTCAATTCCTGATGCACACTGCCTCACAGCAATGGGAGAGTGAGGGGACATGCAGGGGATCAGGCACACAGTAAACTACATTGAAAATAATGCTAAAAACTAAAGAGGGACAGAAAAGGTTAGAGAATCTCCTCTTTATCATCACTGTTAATGCTTTCTACTTGACTTAAAAAATGCATGTCCATTAAGTCAGTGCTACTCAGAATGTGGTGGAAGACTGGCCATAACACTTTTACTACTGGTCTACGGTAGAGGAAGCACAGAAATGCAGAGTGGACATTAGTAAACTTTGGCATCACCATAACTCTCAAGTGTATAACCACTTGTCTAGTAATTCAAACTTCATGTTTACTATATTTCACAAAGAGTTGGAATTTAAAAAGAAAAAAAAAGATCTTTCACTGCAGATAGTCTGAGAATTGCTTTGGCTTAAATTACATTTAATTACAGAGCTGAAGTGACTCTCAGATTGAGAGTGAGAGCTCTTCAGTGAAAACTAATTATTTTAGTAAGTGACTAAAACCTTGGGAGGCTGAGGCAAGAGCATCGCTTAAGCCCAAGAGTTTCAGGTTGCTGTGAACTGTGACGCCATAGCACTCTACCGAGGGTGACATAGTGAGACTCTGTCTCAAAAAAAAAAAAATCTCCTCAGGCTCACAAATATAGTCTCCTGACTCCCTGAAGAGAAGACTCTGGACAAAAAGAAGAGGGCATTAGAAACAGCCTCAGCCTGTACTGATGCCTCTCCCCCACAGCCCACCTGAAGTGCTTTGTGCTGTGCTGCTGAGGGGAGCGTTGTAGTTGGAGGCACGAATGGATGACCAGGCACTAGTTGAAGGCAGCGTGGTGTTCAAGGATGAGGATGACCCTGCATGGGGGAAGAGCCGTGAGTTAGCCACCAGAGCAAGAGACATGGGAACTTACAAAGAGGTACAGTATCCATAGAAATCAAACCTAACTATATGCCACTAGAAAGAAAATAGGTACACACAGGATAACAGATGGTGCCTGAGACTACATGTCACTTTTTGCCTTCAAAAGAGTTACGCCGTAGGCCGTGTGTGGTGGCTCAAGCCTGTAATCCTAGCACTCTGGAACACTGAGGTGGGTGGATTGCCTGAGCTCACAGGTTTGAGACCAGGCTGAGCCAGAGTGAGACCCCACGTCAAAAATAGCCAGGAGTTATGGTGGGCACCTGTAGTTGCAGCTATTCGGGAGGCTAAGGCAAGAGAATCACTTGAGTGCAAGAGTTTGAGGCTGCTGTGAGCTATGATGCCACAGCACTCTACTGAGGATGACAAAGTGAGACACTGTCTAAAAAAAAAAAGAAAAAAGAAGAGTATGCTGTGAGAATTTACTAGTTGTTTCTACCTTGATTTAGCAAAAGTATTTTTCCCTCCTACCCAATTTTCTCTAAATTGTTAGGGAGAATACACCCTAACAACAGGGTATAGCAATTGAGACAACTACTTCCTAGGACTGGGTTCTAAAAGGAGGTTCAAGTCTTGCTGCTCCTAACTCCTGTCTCTGAACTCCAGTGACTCTTACTGGTTAGTCTGTGCCTAAGGCCTCCTGTTGCGGGCATGGTCAGAGAGTCAGCCCTCTTGAGCAACTACTCTAAAGGAGCCCCAGACATGACCACCACCTGGATCACTATGCCAGTTCCATAACTGGTTTCCCAGAACAATCCACTGTGCTTCCCAGCTTGAAGAACTCTTCTCAAAACATTCAATGGTGTATTTCCTTTAGCATCAAATCTGAACTCCTCTCCTGACTTTTAGAACCTTTCTGTAGTTAATCAAATCCTTCTATTAACTGCTACACTGCAAGGTTTCATGCTTGTTCCCCCCCACCCCCTGTAGAAAGTAGTAGTTTTAACTACTTCTATACAGTTATCTGCTAAACTCAGCCCCTTTAAAATGATGAGGATTCTTTTGTTACTACTATGATGTGGCATACACTTGTTACCTTACAAAATTATATATTTAAACAATTTTAAGGTATAGATGAGAGGGTATATTTTAGGGAAACAAAGAAAATACTTCAATATTTCAAAAATTCCTTTCACTGGAGGCACTCATGGCTCTGTGGGTAGGCTGCTGGCCACATACACTAAGACTGGAGGGTTCAAACCTGGCCTGGGCCAGCTAAAACAACAATGACAACTGCAACAACAACAACAAAAAAGCCAGCTGTTGTGGTGGGCCCCTGTGGTCCCAGATACTTGGGAGGCTGAGGCAAGAGAAGTACTTAAGCCAAAGAGTTTGAGGTTGCTGTGAGCTGTGACGCCACAGAACTCTACCGAGGGCAATATAGTAAGAGTCTGTCTCAAAAAAAAAAAAAAGAAAATTCTTTCATTTACTTTTAAAAAAAAAATCATAGATGGAATACATGTAAATGCCTTGAGGTAAAAAGTAACCATATGGTAGTTAATAGGATGATTTTTATTTGATAATTCATTAAAAGGTACATGTGAACTAAAGGGATCCAAAAATTGGTGTTATTTTCACTCTAAGAAGCTAATTTGCTCCTCCAGAGAAAAATCCTTCAATAACCAGGCTTTATAAACATACAATGATATTATTACCATACAAGAAACGCCCATTTTTAAATAACCACAATCTCAACATGGTATAAAGTAGACAGCAGTCTTCAGTGTGTCTGTTCATTCAGTTGTTAATATAATTATTAGATCGCTTCTTGGCTTTTTGGCTAAGATCGAGTGTAATGCAACTATTAGAAAGCAAATATTTGTGGATCTTTTGTATTAACTCATTAAGTTACTATATGTATTTATAATATCAAATGATAATAAATCCTCATCATTTTGAAAGCAATCAAATTGAAGAGTCACTTATGGGAACACTGTGAATTATTTTCATTTTCACGATTCCTTTGAATATCAGGAGCTATGAGGTCCTGGACTTTGGTTGCTGAAAACTTCATATTTACTTTGTGCAATTCTTAATGTTATTGAACATCACTCAGAAATTAACTTGTGTCCCCCTACATACCACTGTTCCTGTCCCTGAGGTGGTCAACTTCCCGCACAGTATTAATTGAAAGATTGTTTATGACACTGCCAGGAGTGACATAAGGGTCAGTTTCGGGGTCAATGTTTGGATAACCTTTCCATGGTTCACCAGGGCGAAATTCTAAAAATGGAAATTTAAAGTTAGTTCAAGACTTCAAAATTATTTCAAATCCATTATTAAATATCCAAAAACCTTTATTCCTAAATTTTACACAACTCAAGTATTTTCTAATTAATTTACACGAATACCTTAAGAGACTGGTTCAGTAAGACAATGAATATAACAAAAGCTGTTCTTTATGAAGCTGTGAGTTTTTACAACTAAAATCATTTCTCTAGATTTATATATTTTTAAACAGTAATAATTTAAAGTGCTTTATGACAAACCACAAAGTCAAAGCAACTAAGAACAAAGCATACCATAGATGCATTTCTTGTAATTCCTCAGGACAGACAAAACTACTGACAAGTCAATACCCTGACACAACTGAAGAGAAACAATAAATGAAGGTCATTTATATAGTTCTTTATGCTGATTAATGGGACTCATTCTACCTTTGCTGCTTGGGCTTAAAGCAGTGGTTCTCAACCCAGGGCCACAGCATTAGGAAGACTGAGAACCACTGGCTTAAAGGCACTAGTAATAGGCGAACACACTCATTTGTGCAAGACTTTGCAAGTAGGTTCCCACAAAAGTCTTGAGACAGACTGTATTACAGTCCATTATTTCACTTCCAAGAAACACAACTGACAGCATCTCTAATTCACCTGGGCAAGTTTCAACTTGCTCAGCTTATTGGTGTTGCTGGAAGGGCTTCACCTGTTTTTGTCTGGCAGATTTTACATTTCTTGATTTTTGTGTATCTCAAAATGTTTGGTAATGATCCACGTACTTACCTTTTCCTTCATTTCTGAATAGATCACACAGTCTAATCACAGAATTGGGCTAAATCATTAGTAAGTCCAGATGTACCGAACAAAACTTTAACAGAAACAGAGTTTCAGGAAAGAAGGTGTTAGCATTTTACCTGGTGGCCAATTAACACTGCTAGAGCCGTTAGGCGATTTGGCACGTGGCCAGCCATCTCCTATTGAACCTGGAGGACTGGCTGGTGAAGTACTGCTGTTCATAAAGTCATAGGGAACAAATGGAGACTCTTCCAGCCTGAAACCACTTGAAATAGCACCTAAGAAGAAAAAAATAATGACATGTGAGCAAAATATAATAACAAATTTTTTTCTTATAGTTTCTCAAATGCTACATTTCTTACTATAAGAAAACTACATTAGATCTGTAGGCTACACCTATAGTCCCAGCACTTTGGGAGGCCAAGGTGGGTGGATCACCTGAGCTCACCAGTTCAAGTCCAGCCTGAGCTAGAGCAAGATTCCATCTCTAAAAATATCCAGGTATTGTGGTGGTTGCCTACAGTCCCAGCTACTCAGGAGGCTGAGGCAAAAGAATCGCATGAGCCCAAGAATTAGAGGTTGCTGTGAGCTATGATGCTACAGCACTCTATCAGGAGTAAAATTTAGGAATAAAGGTTTTTGGATATTTAATAATGGATTTGAAATAAAGTTAGACTCTGTCTCCAAAAAAACAACAAAAAACAAGATCTTGGGTTCTAAACAGTGTTCTGCAGATTATGTGAAGGTGCAAGGAAAAGAGAACTCTGTGCTCTCTTCCAGATTTCAACTGTTTTTAACTCTTATCTACCAAGATTCTAACATATCACTTAAGGATGAAAATGATCATGGTGGACAGTGCCTGTAGCTCAGTGGGTAGGGCGCCAGTCACATACATCCAGCCTCGTGGGTTCGAACCCAGCCTGGGCCAGATAAACAACAATAGCAATTGTAAAAACAACAACAAAAATAGCCAGGTGTTGTGGCGGGCGCCTTTAGTCCCAGCTACTTGGGAGGCTGAGGCAAGAGAATCACTTAAGCCCAAGAGTTTGAATTGCTGTAAGCTGTGACACCACCCAGGGTGACAGTTTGAGACTCTCTCAACAAAAAAAAAAAAAAAAAAAAAAGAATAAGAAAATGATTGTGGTGGATTTCATTTCAGGAAGGATATGAGGACCATACTATCAAAAGTAACCAGAGCGTAAAAGTATTTCCAAATCAGTGAGATACTTGTATTTTGGCCTAAACTGAAGTGAATCAGTACAGTGAACTTCTGGTTGTAGAGATTCATATTTTGGCAGGTGAATGAGGAATATGGAGGAATGAGAATTGTGATAGCCAGACACTGTTGTACACACCTATAATCCTTGGGAGGCCAACATGAGAAGATTGCTTGAGCCTGAGAGTTCAAGACCAGCTTGGGCAATAAAAGCAAGACTCCCATCTCTACCAAAAAAAACTCAAAACACAAAAAATAAAAAAATTCCTAACAAACCTAAACCTCAAAACCAAACAAACTTTAGCCAAAGTGTGGTATCATGCACCCAAAGTCCTAGTTGCTCAGTTAAAATGGGAAGATCATTTGAACCCGGAAGTTTAAGGTCATGGTGAGCTATGATTGTGTAACTGCACTCCAGCTGGGGGAATGAAGAAGATCCTATCTCTTATTTTTTTTGTGTGTGTGTGTGAGACAGTCTTACTTTGTTGCCTTCAGTAGAGTGCCGTGGCGTCACAGCTCACAGCAACCTCAAACTCTTGGGCTTAAGTGATTCTCTTGCCTCCGCCTCCCAAGTAGCTGGGACTACAGGTGTCCACCACAACATCTGGCTACTTTTTGTTGTTGTTAAAATTGTTGTTTAGCAGGCCAAGGCCAGGTTTGAACATGTGGCCGGTGCCCTAAGTACTGAGCTACGGGTGCTGAACCTGGCTATTTTTTTTGTTGTTGTAGTTGTCATTGTTGTTTGGCAGGCCCGGGCTAGGTTTTAACCTGCCAGACCCGGTCGGTGTATGTGGCCGACACCCTAGCTGTTGAGCTACAGGCGCCCAGCCAAGAGATAGGAGGATTGCTCAAGATTGCTCAAGCCCCGAAGTTTTAGGTGGCAATGAGCTATGATGATGTCACTGCACTCCAGCTGGGGCAAGACACTGTCTCAGGTGGCTCATGCCTATAATCCTAGCACTCTGAGAGACCAAGGTAGGAGGAATGCTTGAGGCCAGGAGTTTGAGAACAGCAAGTTCAAGACCCACTCTGCGCCTGTGGCTCAAGCGGCTAAGGCACTAGCCACACACACCTGAGCTGGTGGGTTTGAATCCAGCCTGGGCCCGTCAAACAACAATGATGGCTGCATCAAAAAATAGCTGGGCGTTGTGGCGGGCACCTATAGTCCCAGCTACTTGGGAGGCGGAGGCAGGAGAATCACTTAAGCCGGGGAGTTGGGGGTTGCTGTGAGCTATGATGCCATGGCATTCTATCCAGGTGGAAATTTGTGGCTTTGCCACAAAAAAAAAAAAAAAAAAAAAAAACCCTATCTGTACAAGAACAGAAAATTCAGCTGGGCAGGGTGACATGTGCCTATAGTTCCAGTTATAGGCAAGTGGATTGCTTGAGTCCAGGAGAGTGTGAGGTTGCAGTGAGCTGTGATGATGTCACTGTACTTTAGCCTGGGATGAGTGACAGAATGAGACTCTGTCTCAGACAAGAAAGAAAGAAACAAACATAGCCGGGCATTGTGGCAAGTGCCTATAGTCCCAGCTACTAGGGAGGCTGAGGCAAGAGAATTACTTAAGCCCAAGAGTTAGAGGCTGCTGTGAGCTGTGACACTCTGGCACTCTACTGAGAGTGACATAATGAGACTTTTGCCTCAAGAAAAAAAAAAAAATAAGGGTGGGGTCTTGGCATGTGACATACCTTTTGGGGGCAAGACACAACTGTAAGAGGGACTTTACCTAACAAATGCAATCAGTGTAACCTGGTTTCTTGTACCCTCAATGAATCCCCAACAATAAAAAAATAAATAAAAGTAAGTACCAGCCTGAAAAAAATAAAAACTAGAAAATAAATAAATAGGTGGCTCTGTGAGTAGGGCGCCGGCCGCACATACCGAGGGTGGCAGGTTTGAACCCTGGCCAAACTGCAACAACAACAAAAAAATAGCTGAGCCTTGTGGCGGGAGCCTGTAGTCCCAGCTACTCGGGAGGCTGAAGCAAGAGAATCACCTAAGCCCAAGAGCTGGAGGTTGCTGTGAGCTGTGACACGGCACTCTACCGAGAGCAACAAAGTGAGGCTGTCTCTTAAAAATAAATAATAAAAACAAACAAAAAACCCACAAATACAACAAAAACCCCCCAATATCCTTTTATAATCAGGATATTTATATTTCTATACTATCTGCTCTAAACCTCCCACCTTGTGACTACTCACAGGTAAGATAACTCTTACCAAAAATAAGTGTGAAGTCCCCTAAAAACACATAGAAATGATCATTTGTTTTGTCATTTATGCTCCTGATTTGTCTTTGAACATACCTTAAAAATGTTGCTTTATGACAAGTGGAAAGACACATCATTGGAACAGTGTCAGCAGCTGTGCTAAATGCTGGATGTGGAAAGGTAAAATGAATGGGGTCCTTGCACTCAGGGATGGACAGTGTGTGGCAAGGAGGGTTGGGGAAAGAGATTCTAGGCTGTGGGTTATGGCCTGTACAAAGACCTGACAAGAAAAACAGCTTCATGTGTTTGAGGAAACAAAAGACCATTTTGTCTGAAAAATACTAAGTGGGAAAGTGAGTAACCTTAAGGAATCAGGCCCTGGTCTTGAAGGGCAGGAATGACTTACATATACCAGGTACGGACCACGGCAGTTAGCCCCAGGTTCTAGCACAACAGACTGACTTCTGCCCTGCTGGTTCAGCCCATAGTGTCCCGTTTCCAGAAGGCATCAGAATTTGCCACACCCTCACGGAAAGCTGTGCTAGCCAAAGTAAGGAGTTCTTTTATACTGAAAAGTTTTAAGATGAGAAATAATACGATCTGATTTAAGTTCACTTTTGCTGCTGTGTAGAAAATGAACTGGAGGTGTGAGGGAGGCAACCAGGAGAGCAGGGAGACCACTGAAGGCTGCTATTGAAGCAGTAAGAGGTCATCTATGCATAAGCAATGCATTTCAGAATGAGCACTATTCACAGATGGACTGGACGTGGAAGTTGAGGAAAGAAAAACTTCAACAATATCTTAAGACTTGGATGTCTACCAACCAATAGGGATAGTTAACAACTACAGGAAAGAATGAAGTACTTATATATGTGACAACACGGATGAACCTTGAAAACATGATAAGTCAAAAAACCCAATCACAAAGGACCAGACACTACATGCTTCCATTTATATGAAATGTCTAATATAGACAAATCTATAGAAAACAGAGAGCAGATTTAATTTTTGTTTATGACTGGGAAAGATAGAAGAATGGTGGTGGGAGGGATTGTGACAATTAAGGGGTTCTTTTTGGGGTAATGAAAATGTTCAAAAATTGTGGTGCTGACTATATAACTGAAAATATACTAAAAGCCACTGAATTGCATGATATGTAAATTATGCCTTAATAAACTGTTAAAAAGGATTTCTAGCTTCAATAATTTGACAGAAGGGGGTCCAATTTATAGACAACCAGGAATGAGAATGAGGAAGGGAAAACCAAGTCTCCATTCATGGTGAGTTTAAGGTGGGTATAAGGGAAAACTCTGGCTCAATTCCAGGCTGCTTCTGCTCTGAACTTTGGATACACACAGTGGACTTGGGCTTCACTCCTTCCTCTGGCTGCAAGACCCAATGTCCCAGCTTCTACATCAGTTACTAAAAGCTGGCAGGCTCTCAGGTTTCTAGCTAGTGGGCACTAACTGTTACTGGTGGGCAGTAACTATCTTTGACTTGGTGTCTCCACCACTCCCATTTCCTCTGGTCTGCTTCCTCAATCTGGTTGTTTTGATCTTTGCAAACTATGCATCTGTTCTGTAGGTGGAAATGAAGCCACTTGGGAGTGAAGTGGGATATAAATACATGAAGTAGTAGTTGTCCATGATAAAGTGTGCATAGCTGCCACATTTCAAGTGATTAACTCTTATGCCTAACATGATGGAAGTATTTATTACCTTTTCCCCTAGTAATACTCTTTTTTTTTTTTGAGACAGTGTCTCACAGTGTTGTCCTTGGTAGAGTGCCATAGTATCACAGCTCACAACAACCTCAAATTCTTGGGCATAAGCGATTCTCTTGCCTCAGCCTCCCTAGTGCCTGGGACTCCC
Source organism: Loris lydekkerianus (assembly GCA_963574355.1). Taxonomy (NCBI): domain Eukaryota; kingdom Metazoa; phylum Chordata; class Mammalia; order Primates; family Lorisidae; genus Loris; species Loris lydekkerianus. The sequence continues at coordinate 9,771 of CAUYPK010132219.1, forward strand.
AGGCGCCTCCCACATGCCCAGCTCTTTTTTTGTAGTAGTTGTTACTGTTGTTTAGCAGGCCCAGGCCAGGTTTAAACCCACCAGCCATGATGTATGTGCCTGGCACCGTAGCCACTGTGCTACAGATGCCAAGCCTCACCTAGTAATACTTTCTATTTATTAAGACTTTATTTTATTAAAAAGAAAAATAGACTTGACATTAGAGGCAGCTAGGATCCAGTTGTATTCTATTAATCACACAAGGGAGGACATCATAAAAATGAAATGTAAAATCTATGTGGTAGGTTTAAGCAAAGGGGAAATGAATTTATACTGGAGAAAATCATTGTCTTAGAAGTAGGGCATCTAATTAGATAACAACAAAGGCAATAATAATGATGGCTAAGACCTGTGGACCACTTACTATCTAACTCTTATAGTGCCTAAGTGCTTGAGGTGTACGGCCTCATTCATCCTCAAAACATCTGAAGAGGTAATATTATTAATCCTGTTTGGCAAATAAGGGACCTGAAGTTCAGAAAGCAGTTAGGCAACTTGCCACAGCTAATTACAATCATGTATCACTTAATGATAGGACTACCTATATACTTGAGTATAAGCCGAGTTTTTCCGGCATAAAAACCCTAACTCGGCACAAATTTTGTGCCGAAAAAAAACTCGGCTTATACTCGAGTATATAGGTAGTTCTGAGAAATGTATCGTTAGGTTATTTCACTGCTGTAAAAAGACCACTGCATGTACTTAACATAAGCCTAGATGGTAGGGGTCATATGGTATAGCCTACAGCTCCTTGGCTATATACGTCTACAGCATGTTACTGAACACTGTAGGCAACTGTTAACACAATGGCTAAGTATTTGTGTACTAAAACATAGCCAAACACAGAAAAGATACAGTAAAATTGGGGCATTTTAATCTTAAAGGACCATCATCATATATGTTGTCCATCATTCACTGAAATGTAATTATGGAGTCATAATTGTAGTAGCAGAACTAGGTCTCAAACCCAGGGTTCATATGTATTTTTGCCCTTCAGAAAAATTGCAAAGTGATACTCTGTGGAGTAACAAATAAACTTAAAATTCAGGTCTGCTTGATTTATGATCCAATGCCCCATTATATGACAAATTTACCTTTAACATAATCTAGAAGACTGACCTCTAAGCTAAATATACTCAAATGAAGATAAAATACAATAGAAAAAAAGAAATGTCATAAAAATGTCTAGGTTTTTTTGTTTGTTTTTTTTTTGAGACCGTCTCAAGCTGTTGCCCCGGGCAGAATGCTGTGGTGTTACAGCTCACGGCAACCTCCAACTTGGGCTCAAGAAATCCTCTGGCCTCAGTTTTTCTTTTTTCTTTTTTTTTTTTGCAGTTTTTGGCCAGGGCCGGGTTTGAACCCACCACCTCTGGCATATGGGGCTGGTGCCCTACTCCTCTGAGCCACAGGCGCCACCCTTGCCTCAGTTTTTCTATTTTTAGTAGAGACAGGGTCTTGCTTTTGCTCAGGCTGGTCTCAAACTCACGAGCTCAAGTGATCCACCTGCCTCAGCCTCCCAGAGTGCTAGGATTACAGGCAAGAGCCACTGTGCCCAGCCACAAAAATGTCTTTTTTTTTTTTTTTTTTTTGAGACAGAGCCCCAAGCTGTTGCCCTGAGTAGAGTGCCATGGCATCATAGCAACCTCAAACTCCTGGGCTTAAGGGATTCTCTTGCCTCAGCCTCCCAAGTAGCTGGGACTACAAGCGCCAGCCACAACGCCTGGCTATTTTGTTGTTATTATTGCAGTTGCCATTGTTGTTGTTTTAGCTGGCCTGGGCTGGGTTCAAACCTACCACCCTCAGTGTATGTGGCCAGCGCCCTGCCGACTGAGCTATGGGCACAGCCCCCCACCTCCAAATGTCGTTTTAATACTAATCAGTAGGAATGCTGACTTCAGTGTGCTCAAGCTAGAACACAAGGTATCTCTCCTGGCTCCTCCCTCCAATGATCTTAATTAAAATTATCAAATCCTGTCAATTCTGCTTCTTCTACAGGTCCTGGATAATGACTATACTAGGTCAAGCTACTGTCATGTCTTGTTGTCTCACCTCTGGATTAGGCAGAAAAGGTTCCCAACTGTTTTTCCATTCACCAATGCTCCCCAATTCTACACCCTGCAGCCAGTGGAATCATTCAAAAGTGTAAATCTGATCACGCCATCTCCTAGCTTATAACTCTTCAATAGTTCTCCATTACACAAAACATAACGTTCAAACTCTTTAGGAGTTTTTAAGGCTCTTAATATTCCAGTGTCCTGCACATTTCATGGTTTCCCCTCCCTCCACCTTTGCCTTGCTAACTCCTGTTTCTCCTGTCTCAGCTTAAGAGACCTTGGGCCTCCTCAAAGCCTCTTCTAACTGCCCTCAACCCCAAGGCTAAAATGAAATATACTTCTATATATGTCATACCCTCTCCAGAACACTGTGATTTTCTTTGGATGCTGAGCAGAGAAAAGAAATTTTATAAACTGCCTGGAAGTCACAAAGACTTAGGACCATACAGTCCTAAGGACCATCAAAGACCATCTTAGACACACCACTTCAACCCTGCCTCAATGCAGAATTTCCTAGTCAAATGTCCCTGCCTAAGCACTACTCTTCCTCCCTTAAGGATTCTGGCTTATCTTACTCTTATGAGTACAGTAAAAGGTTAGCACAGCAGACCTGGAATTCACATTCCACAGTGCTTCAAAGCTGGTGCTTATTAGGCTCCTGAGAGCCTCTAGGTCCATGAAATGCTCTTCCAGTTAAGAGTATCTTGCATACCTTAGGCCTAGGCCATGACAGATAGTTTATGACACTGACATGACTTGTGGTGAACACTTATTTTTGTGCCTGCAGCTCTGGGCCACAGTGTATTTGTCTGACCTCTAAGGAATCTGGTGACTGAGCAGCTAAGATCAGTTATACAGGTGTTCCAGGACTGCATGAATGACCCCTGATAAAAACCCTGAACACCAATGCTTGGTTCAGCTTTTCTGACTGGGAATAAATTGTTTGAGCATCATGGCCGAAAGATCTAAGGGCTGTCTGGGGCAATTCCACTAGCAGAAGATAACAGGAAGCTCACTCTTGGACTCTATCGCATCCAGGCATCCTCGAACTTTTTAAACAGGGGGCCAGTTCACTGTCCCTCAGACCGTTGGAGGGCCAAACTATAGTTTTTTAAAAAAAACTATGAACAAATTCCTATGCACAGGGCACATACCTTATTTTGAAGTAAAAAAACAAAACGGGAACAAATAAAATCACACTGCCTCATGTGGCCCACGGGCCACAGTTTGAGGACTGCTGGTATACACCTTTGTCCTTGGGTGATTTTTTTTTTTTTTTGAGACAGAGTCTCAAGCTGTCACCCCAGGTAGAGTGCCGTGACATCACAGCTCACAGCAACCTCCAACTCTTGGGCTCAAGAGCGTCTCCTCCCTCCACCTCCCAAGTAGCTGGACTATAGGTGCCCGCCACAACGCCCAGCTATTTTTTGGTTGCAGCTGTCATTGTTGTTTGGCAGGCCCGGGCTGGATTCGAACCCTCCAGCTCAGGTGTATGTGGCTGGCACCAAGCCTGTCCTTGGGTGACATTAATTTGTTTTCTTTTGCTGTAATAAACTGTAACCATGACTAGAAAAGCTTTTTTGAGTTCTGTGAATTCCTGAAAATCACTGAAACTGAGGGTAGACCTCTGACATAGAAGACCTTTTAGATCTGCTATTTCTGCTATGCTCAACAACTAATGTATTAGCTAAATAAGCTTTGGTAATATGGGGATAAAAAGAACACCCATCTAAGACTGTGACATGATACTCCTTTAATATAATACACATTACATGGCTGGGCACAGTGGCCCATGCCTGTAATCCTAGCACTCTGGGAGGCCAAGGCAGGTGGATTGCCTGAGCTCACAGGTTCGAGACGAGCCTGAGCCAGAGCAAGACCTTGTCTCTAAAAATAGCTGGGCTGTGGCTAGGGCGCTGACCACATACATCCAGGCTGGTGGGTTCCAACCCATCGGGCCTGCTAAACAACAATGACAACAACAACAACAACAACAACAACAACAAAGCTGGGCCAAGAGTGGCGACTGTAGCTCAGTGGGTAAGGTGCCGAACACATACACCCAGGCTGGCGGCTTCGAACTCGCCTGGGCCTGCCAAACAACAATGACAACTGCAACCCCAAAATAGCGAGGTGTTGTGGTGGGCACCTGTAGTCCCAGATACTTGGGAGGCTGAGGCAAGAGAATCACTTGAGCCCAAGAGTTTGAGGCTGCTGTGAGCTACGACACCACAGCACTCTACCCAGGGCGACAGCTTGAGACTCTGTCTCAAAAATAAATAAATAAAATAAAATGAATAATGGACCGTAACACAGTCTGTCTTAAAATTTTCATAGTGACCTACATCTGCATGCATTCTAGGTACTTAACACAGTCCTTGAAAAGCAAAAGATACTCCATTAACATCTGCTGGATGAAGTAATGATATTAAGTCGAAAGTAGTATTTCCAAAAAATAATTTAACTACTGAGAAGACAATATTATAACTGTATCAGTTATACATATCAACAAAATATATAAAGAAAACATTAATATACAAGAAATTGATAGAAATAACTCTATAGAAGTTTTTAATACCCTATTGTGATCAGAATAAATTCAGTAAATGGCAATAAGCAGAATATAGGCTGGGTGTGGTGGCTCACACCTGTAACCCTAGCACTCTGGGAGGCTGAGGCAGGTGGACTGCCTGAGCTCACAGGCTTGAGACCAGTCTGAACCAGAGCGAGACCTCGTCTCTAAAAATAGCCGAGCATTTTGGTGGGTGCCTGTAGTCACAGATATTTGGGAGGCTGAAGCAAGAGAATCACTTGAGTCTAAGAGTTTGAGTTTGCTGTGAGCTATAATGCCACAGCACTCTACCAAGGATGACAAAGTGAGATTGTCTCAAGAAAAAATAAGGAAAAAAGGCAGATAAAACAATTATAAAAATCATTTAGAAAAAACTTATATAACCATCAAAAGAGAGAAATTAAAAAAAAAAAAAAGTATCATCTGATCATTACTCTCTAATACAAAAGTGAATTTTGCTATTCATTTTAAAGTCTCTTGTTTTAACCAAGACTTAATAGTTAATAAAGAACTCTTCATAATGAAGAAAAGTTCTAAGATAATTTGGTTTTCAAAGTATGTAGAACCTCTGACAGTTGACCACCCAAGGAATTACAACAAGCTGGTCAACATAAGAAACTAGGCCTACTGAATCAATACATACATGTGGTCCATGTCTGGTCTATAAAAATTAGGTCAACTTAAGGAAGTGATCAATGTAGGGAGGTGTTGAACTATCTACTGTATGTATTTAAAATAAGATAAAGGCCTAAATTTAGTCTTCTATAGATTTGCTTTTTTTTTTTTTTTTAAGAGAAAATGTTGCAATGTATTCTATACCATGTTTGCTGGAGTTTTGATCCAAAGATGTGTTCACAGAAATGCTGTCCACTGTAGTCCACTTCCTTAGTCTTGACTGTGGCTCTTTAATACTGTTCATATCCATATTTACATTCAAGTTTGAGTTCAAGCCTTAAAAATTAAAAACAAAAAAAAATCTTATGAAATATAGCACATTTTCCCTCTGTACCACACTTCTATCATCTAGAAAAACATGTAACTAATGTAATAATTTCAATCCTACTTAATGTTTCTTAATAAATATCCTGCAAATGTGGCAGAGCCAAATTATTAAGGCCAGGCAGGCCGAGTAGGCACTCTGGGCTCTGGGTCATGGTCATGTAGAAACCATGCTAGAACAAAGAGCCTCAGCTGGGTTATCAGAGTGACCAACATATGCAAATCCTAAGTAGCTAGCACTCACCAGTATAATGTTTTCAAACCATAAAACCCTTAAAACTTTAATTATATGTGAAAAATAATTTTGATTTTTTTTTTGTTTGTTTAGCAGCCCTCGCCAGGTTCAAACCCTCCACCCCTGGGGCATGGGGCCAGTGCTCTAACCACTGAGGTACGGGAGCCCAGCCTATTTTTCTTTCTTTTTGTTTTGTTTTGTTTTTGTTTTTTTTTTTGAGACAGAGTTTCAGTATGTTACCCTTTGGTAGAGTGCCGTGGAGTCACAGCTCACAGCAACCTCAAACTCTTGGGTTTATGTGATTCTCTTGCCTCAGCCTCCCAAGTAGCTGGGACTACAAGCGCCACCCCCCCCCCCATAACACCCAGCTATTTTTTAGTTATTATTGTCATTGTTTAGTAGGCCCTGGCTGGGTTCACACCCACTGGTTCTGGTGCATGTGGCTGGAGCTCAAATCACTGAGCTAAGGGTGCTGAGCCAATTTTGATTATTTTTAAATTCCTTGGCAAAATAAGAGAGAAAAAAATTTTTAAAAAGCCAAAGTTTATAAGTTTACCTCTATTAGAATGTATCTGTCAAGGCCAGGCACAGTGGTTCATGCCTATAAAACCCTAGCACTCTGGGAGATCTAGGTAGATGGATTGCTTGAGCTCAGGAGTTCAAGCTCAGCTTGAGCAAGAGGAAGATGGTGTCTCTAATAAAAATATAAAAACTAGCCAGGCATAGTGGTGGGTGCCTGTGCCCCGCCTCTGCCACATAATAGAACATGCTAGTTAACTACTGGTCTTCAAACATAGTTTGGCTAGCAGACAACAAAGCTGGTTTCTAGAAAGCCATTGTATGGGGAAAGAAAGAAAAAGCAAAATGAACAGGGCACAAACAATCAAGAGTCGAAACCTAATCAAGGGCACAAAACAAAGAAGACCTAAGAAGGAGAAGACATACATGCCTAAAATTTCTACACACTGAATATAAGCTTGGAGAATAGGACAAAAAATGAAGGGGTAGTAAAGGCATTTCTTACCCCAATGTCCTTCTTTATATCAATGATTATATATAAATATTTAGACAATAATTAAAATTTTAAGTTCTACAAACTAATAAACATGACTATGACCATTCCTAGTTGCTTCTCCAAAGCAGCACTATTCAAAAATGCCTTGGTGTGCTGTTTCTAATAATAACAGTAACATCAGCCTTCCCCCCCCTTTGTACAATACATTTGTCTTTTTTTTTGGGGGGGGGGGGCGGGGAGGACGAGGGGATAGGTCTCAGTTTATCACCCTCAGTAGAGTATCGCAGCATCACACCTCACAGCAACCTCAAACTCTTGGGCTTAAGCAATTGTCTTGCCTCAGCCTCCCTACAGACGCCGGCTACAACACCTGGGTATTTTTTTTAGAGATAGGGTCTCAACTCATGAGTTTAGGCAATCCCTCGCCTTGGCCTCCCAAATGCTAGGATTACAGGCGTGAGCTACTGAGCCTGGCAAGATAGTGATATCTTAAAATGAAAAGTTTCCTTTCCTATAATCTACTTTCAATGACTATGAAATTTTTGAAATAATGTGATTTTCATAAATGGAGAGAGACCGTACCCAAAGCATGAAGATAGGATACTTAGAAGAGGAGATGGCAACTCTCTGAGTGGGACCAGCTAAAATACCAATGCAGCTTTCATGAAGGAACAGAACTGTAAAGGCAAAGGAGAAGGATGCATGCTTGTGACCCCCAAGAATCAGCTGTATGCTTTGGCCAAGGAGAAACCCACCTATAGGGAAGTTGCTGAAAGCATTTATTGGTGATGGCCCTTTTTGCAGCTCTGGTGTAGTGTGGGGCATGACATTGTCAAGGAAAGATTTCATGGCTGGCTGATGGAGTGACTGCTGCTGAGATGGCGGAGTCTGCTGCTTCACCAACAAGTTTGGATCAAGTTGACGAGACTGTTGCATCATTTGCTGCTGCACACTAAGAGGTCGACCCTTAAAACAACAAAATGATTGAGAAAAATTGTGAGAAAAAATTTTTTATAGATATTTACATATTTCTCTTCATGTCTCAGTTCAATTCCATCTTAGCAGGAAGGTGAACAATCACAGTGTAACAGTTAATATGACTCATGGGTAAACAGCACACTAAATCAACAACATATTTCATTATATTTTAATAAAATTCTATTTTAAGAAAAGACATTTTGGCTGGGTACCTATAGCTCAGTGGTTAGGGTGCCGGCCATATGCTCCGGGGCTGGTGGGTTTAAACCTAGCCTGGGCCTGTTAAACAAACAAACAAAAAATAGCCAGGCTATTTTTTGGCAGCTGTTGTCCCAGCTACTCAGGAGGCTGAGGCAAGAGAATCGCTTAAGCCCAAGATTTTGAGGTTACTGTGAGCTATGACGCTACGGCACTCTAACCAGGGTGATAAATTGAGACTGTCTCAATTAAAAAAAAAAAAAAAAAAAAAGAGAAAGAAAAGGCATTTTGTATCTCTTGTTACAATGGAAGTGGCAGAAGTAGAGTTTATCAGAACAAGGGGCAGCATAGCAAGTGAGAGAGTCTGATCTACCTGCTGGTCTTGCTGCTGCCGGTTACCAGAAGGCACGCTTCTCTGACTCTGCGCCCTTTGCTGCTGCGCTAACAATCGCTGGAGGGAAGATGGCAAAAAGGCTGTCAGTACCATACACCATTACATATTAGTGTGCCTCAGAATCACAACAGCAGATGGAAGTACCAAGGCATGACTTGATCTAGCCAACACTGACTCATCTTGCCTCACCTAAACAATTTCTTCCTTGGACTCTGGCTTCCAGCCATTCTGTTGAAACTAAACTTTCACACTTTAGAGAAACTTCTGATCAACCCACTCCTCTCCCCTATCACCCAGATTTATCTGGGCTTCCTCTCATAGCATTCTGAACTACTTTAAAACACTCTTCACAGATGTTTGCAATGTCTTCCCTGACAGACTGTAAGCTCCATGACAGGTATGACAATGACTGCTTTGTTTACTGTAATACTTCCTGCACAGAGTCTAGCGTTTGGCACACAGGAGACATTCAATGAAGATGTACTAAATGAGACTGTTACTCTACTTACCTGTAACTGGGAGATCTGAGAAAGCTGGTTTAGTTGGGATAGCTGGTTCAGCATGGCTACCTGTTGAGGGCCAAAGAGCGGATTCAGGCCACCGTTGTTTGGTGCATACTTCAGCAATGAAACTGGAACCTTAGGAACACAATGGTAAATTAATAATGTGGATAAAATAGCTCTAACTAGCTAGATATATTTCTATTCATGGGAGGGGTGTTGTGGTCTTTGTTTTACTAATTTATCATTCACATATATTTTTTCTTGGGTTAAGAAAAAGTCTTTCTCTCAAGACATTTATGGAACAATCTAGTAAATTTTAGATTTACCTTATTCTTGACTGTTTTCATCTTTCTTACAACCTTTTGTAATAAGCAATTCAGAACTGGCTGCATCTCAAAGATGCTTCCAGCCATTCTGCTGAAATTTCAAGATGCAGCTAGTTGTGAATTAACCATTATAAAATAGTCTTCTCACTTAAATATAAAATTATTCAAGGTTCTTTTCCAGGTAAACAGAAGAGAAAATGACAGCTCATTTACCTGAGGGGAGAGTAATGGAGGAGGCACTTGAGCACGGAGATTAGGCTGAGATGAACTAAGAGGTTGTGCTGGAGGCTGTTGCATGCCCCGGGGTTGTGCTGCTGTGTTTCCAACACCAAACATACTGGGATTGCCATTCTACAAGAACAAACAACAATAGATAACAGGGCGATTCTTAAAGAACAAACATCTCATAATAAGTACAGGTAAGAGAGATCTTAGTACTAATACAAATCATTCAACAGAGAGCCTAAAATACACACCTGGACTTACCTGTCTAACAGAATTCAAGTTTTGCATACCCAGCCCTGCTATGGAGCCAAGGGCCTGGTTAGGTAGTGCACTATTTGAAGGGGGAAGCTTCATGCTTTGACTGGACATAAACTGCATGTTTTGGGTTTCATCTGCTACAATGCCATCCTGAGTGGACAGACAGAAAGATGTACAACACCAGCCAAGCAAACAAGTGGAAGGGAGAAATCATTGCAGGAACAGAAGTCACATGACATTCCAGCATCAACAGGAAACAAGTAGAAAACAGAAGAGATTAAGATTAGTGTTAATTCTAGAGCACATAAAAAAAGAGCCAAACATATTTTATGGGATTAAGAAGAAAATATAAACACAAACCCTACGATAAATTGAGACATGAAAGGACAGTGAGCTGCAAATCCAATAACAGGATCTAGTACTAGATTATAACACATTAAATATATATGAAGTTCTAAAATATTAAGGTGAAAATTATGATATTATATGTATTGGCTTATTAGTCACAGAGGTAAAGGTAAAAAATCTTACCTTATCGAAATAAGGATTGCGCTCCATGGAAGACTCTTTGGAAATCTGAGGCCGAGAACCAGGGCCTTTCCCGACCGTACGATTGTAATCACCAATATTTAGGCTATGTTTATCTATCTCCATTCGTTTGTCTTGTAACATTCCTAATAAATGGAGGAGATTATGTTATCAAATAGGAAGATAACCTAATTGGTTTCAGATTAATTTGCAACAGAAAGCAAAATAGTCACTTCCCAAAATGAAATAACTTTTGCCAAAACAAAGATATGTAAAAAATATACCTGCATTTCATAAATCTTGCACTCCTCATAAGTGAAGGTTGGTTTAGCAAATAGTGTTATATTCTGAACTAATTAACTTGAAAAGACATTAAGAGGTAGCTAACACTTCCTTTTCAAAAGACTTTTCAGGCAGCATAACTTAAGACATCTTTAGTCATTTCCAACATGCTTAATTTTATAATAAAGATAAGTTTGCATTAATAAGTAAAGCAAGCACCCTCCATAACAAACCATCATTTAATAAATATTTACTATACATCAGGCACAATTCAGTGCTCTGTGTGTACTAATTCAATGCTTACCCTATTATCATGCCTATTTAGCAGATGGGAAACTGGAGACCAGACAAGGTAAAGACTTCCCTTCTCTAAAGCCTTGTTCTTTTACTCTCCTCATTCTGACTGCTCTGCAGTAAAAATGACCTTCTCTCCTGCAAAATCTTATTTGCTGGATGCAGCCGTCCCCAGCCCATAAGCTACCGTGCTATTTCAACAAATCTTCAAATGACTTACCACCTGCTCATTCTGGTTTCTCTTCTTCTATGCACAGCTGAGCCTACCTCCCTCTGCTTCTTCAATTTTGGCTTACTCAATACACCCAGCATCTCAATCTTTTGACTACCTCTGTAAACATACTTATCCTAGACTTTATTCATTACCAACCAAGGTGTCAACAGTCACCCCCATTCAAGTGACCCCAAATATAAATGTCTAGCTTTGACTTCACAGCTGGGCTCAGTTCCACATCTTCAACTGCCTGTTAGACAGTCACTTCAATGCTTTACTGACATAGGTTTTTACCTCCCTATTCCTTATTTTCTGTGTTTTCTGAAAAATCAAATCTGATCCATTGTTTCTTTGCAAATGCTGTTCTTTGAGATGCCTGCCACAACCATAATACTTACCCTACTACCCTTATTATAGGGAAGTGGAAAAGGGAAAATTTCTAACAATAGAAAAGACTTCTTAAAATAGGTAAATTTTAAAAATGTCATTAGTTTCCTAAAGTATTATTCCAGCTATGGGTTAGGCACCTGAATACTCGACCTTTTAGCACTTCTCCAAGAGCCCTCAGCCCTCCCTTGAATGTCAATAATCCTTTGCAACAACCTCTTCCTCTGTTCTCTCTCCCTGTTAATGGCATCATTAGTCACCGATACAACAAAACTAGCCACCTTAAATGCTTTCTCTCACTTTCTATGTCTCATCCTATAACCAAACCCTTTCTCTCACTTTCCACATCTAATCCTATAACCAAACTCAACCAACTCTTTCTCCCAAGTCTCTCTCTTAGGTGTTCCTTCCTGATAATCAACATTATTTTTTGCCTAGGCAAATAAACAATCTTTTAAAAGAGCACTGTGTTGCATTTTCTCCAACACGTCTATACCTCTCTAAAAGCCAACTGAGTGCCAAATGTGGCAATCTTCCCCTAGGCCACCAGTCCTCTAAGAAGGCTCATTTGTTTCCAATGACTTCTCCAAACTCCAGTCGATTTCATTTCCTGACGACTATTTTCCTGGTTTCAAAACTCTATGCTCACTGAAAAATTACTCTACTCCAACTTGTCCAACTTTTCAGGATTACTCCATAAATGTCACTATATCCCAGGATTCTATCTTTGGTCCATTATTCTGTGACTATCTCTGATCAATGTATCCTTAGGGCTTTTACTGCCATCCATGTCTAATTAATTATACTTATTATCTCCAGCCCTATATATTCTGAACTCCATATCCAGATTTTTTTTTTAGAGACAGAGTCTCACTTTGTCACCCCTACTAGAGTGCTGTAGCATCACAGCTCACAGCAACCTCCAGCTTGCTGGAGATTGGGCTTAGGCGGTTCTCTTGCCTCAGCTGGAACTGCAGACGCCCGCCACAATGCCCAGCAATTATTTTGCTGCAGTTTGGCCGGAGCTAGGTTTGAACCCACCACCCTTGGTATATGGAGTCACCCCTATATCCAGATTTTTTGCAGCTTACTACACATTGCCATATGGGTTTTTATAGCAACTTCAAACTCAGTATCTTATTTATCAAATCCGCTATTCCTACTGTATTGCTTATCTCAAATAATAACTATTGATTTAGTGTCTCTCAGCTCCAACTTCACCCTTTAGATTACTATATGAAATTATATCTGGATCCTTTGCATTTTCCCCCCTTTGCCAGCTGGTCCTGAGGCACTGCCAGTAAAGGATGCTGGAAAGAGTTCAGAGGAAATGTTTTCATGGTCCACTGTGCCCACTTTGCAGGCTCCCGCAACACCTGCAGCTTCACCAGTGCCCAGCTTCCCCTGTACCTCCACATAGTTCTGTTGCAGAGTGCCTCTGCTGTAATACTTCTCCATGAACAGCTTTTTTCTAGTACCCTAGAAGGCAGATTTCCAGCAAGTTCTACCAGCATATCACAGAAACTACTGTACCATTCAATGAGGCAATGGAGGAGAGAGAAAAGTGTCCTCATGGGAACAGATACACATTCTGGACACAGATTTTTCTTGCCTGCAAGGTTTCTGCCATTCATGGTCTCACAGACTGCTTTGTCTACTGTCATGACACTCTTTCACAGCACTGTGTGAACAGAGAACTCAGTTCACAGCAGAGGAAGTGCAGTAACAGGATTGTGCCCATGGGATCAATTGGTCTTACCACATATGCCATCACCTGAAAGTAGCTAACTAAATTAATAGGTAGAATGGCTTACTAAAGACTCAGTTACACAGCAAACTGGCAGGTAATATCCTAAAACAAATGGCTTCTCCATTATAGGATGCAGAATGTGTCTTCCCCATTACCAGAATACACAGGCCCGAAAATCAAAAAGGAAATGTGGGGGTGGCTTCTCCCACAATTCTACCTAATAAGCCACTTACAGAGAATTTTTGCTTCCTTTTCCAATAACTCTCTGCTGGTTTAGAAAACTTAATCCTTGAGAGAAAAAATGCTTCCAACAACAGATGTAACTATGGCTCCACTCTATTGGAAGATGAAGACTAACACCTGGACATTTGGCACTCCTTGTAATAAAAACCAACAGGCAAAAAAAGGTGCTAGTCTACTGGCTAGGGTTGACAATCTCTGATAACCAAGCAGAAATTAGTTTCCTGATACAAAATGAAGACAGTGAAGACTGTCTGGAATCAAGGGTACTCTCTGGCTCGATACCCGTAGCTCAGCGGTTAGGGCACTGGCCACACACAACAGGGGTGGCAGGTTTGAAACTGGCCCAGACCTGCCAAACAACAATGATAACAACAACAACAACAACAAAAATAGCTGGGCATTGTGGCTGGTGCCTGTAGTCCCAGCTACTAGCTACTTGGGAGGCTGGGGCAAGAGAATCGCTTAAGCCCAAGAGTTTGAGGTTTTTGAGACTGCTGTGAGCTGTGATACTACAGCACTCTACCAAGGGCAAGGTAGTGAAAGAAAGTGATTCTTTGATCATCCCAAAGAATACTTTTTTGTTGTTGCAGTTGTCATTGTTTAGCTGGCCTGGGCTGGGTTCAAACCCGCCAGCCTCAGTGTATGGAGCTGGTGCTGTAACCACTGTGCAACAGGCGCCGCCAAGCCCCATGGTTATTTTTCTAAAACATAAATTCAAACCATGTCATTCTTCTGCTTAAAATTATTTAATTCCATACTTTAGTACCGAAGTTCTGATCCTAAGTGTAGGATAGAGCACAGAGTTAAAAGTGCTAGGCACCAGGGACAGAGTTATGTGAGAAGAAGCTAAGCATTACTGCTGACCCTAAGTACTAAAAACAATACTCACTAGACACAGCATCCTGTCTCAGCAATAAGTCATATTCAGCAGTGATAAGAAAAAGGAAAGACAGAAGTGTGGTAAACAGAATGTGTTAAGAGTTTAATCATACAATTTAAAGAAAAACTACTTGCTTTTTAATTGTGACTCTCTTTGAGAGAGTGCCGTGCTGTATTTTCTCATGTCTGAGATTTCCCCATAAAAGCCAGGGAGGAATGTTAGAGGGGGATGCACCCTTGTCTCTCCTTGTGGAGTGCCTGCTGGTGTTGGCCTTGGGCATCTCTCAGTTCAATGCAAATAGACTGAGTAGGTATTACTTAATTGCCTCAAGTCACACCAACACCCAAGCTCCTCATGACTTAGCATCTACTTAGTCTCCTAGCATCTGCCTAGTGAAGTCTCACCATCATCTCCTGTCCCCACTACCAATGCTGTATTTCTTGTCCCACAATATAGAACTACTTGCCATTCCTCTAATATAGTTTAAGGTGTCTCTGCCCTCCTAGGTTTTAGACACACGGTTCCCTGGTCAAGAACACTAAATCTCCAATCTGCATAACTCACTCTTGACAGGACTATATTTAAAGCAATCAGACAAATATCACCATTGCCTTAGCTCTACAAAATGGTCTGCACTTTAAAGGCACATCAACACATTTAATTACAGCATTTTAATGTGTATTGTGCAGCACAGATCTCCCCTCTCCTGGTCTAGGTCCTGTCACAGCTATGTCTATCCATCAATAAATATCCACTCAAACTGGTTTAACTTTCTCTTACCTCCAGAAAGGTCCATCTTATTGCTCTGTACATTTTCTTCGGGTGAGTCTCTCTGAAGTACAAAAAAGCAACATGTTTAACAGTGCTTAATTTATCAATGAAAACAAATGAAAAACTAATTTTACTGTATTTCACTATATGAAATTGAAGTGGGTCCTAAAGGATTGCCAAATACAATTTTTAAATGTTTCGAAATAAGACACGTAATCCAACTTTTAGCTAAAATGATAAAAATAAAGATAGTTAAAAGGCCTATTTTACTTTAACTTCAAGTGTATACATAAGGACTCAAAGATCAACAAAAAAATGAAATCATAATAAACTTAAATAGAACATCATTAAAAGGGGAGGGTTCTGCTAAGGAAACATACTTACCGAAAAACTGATATTTGAAAACTGTTTAACAAATGGATTTATCCATGCTTCTTCTTGTTTGTTTCCACCTTTCATCATTCCCTTTGTAAAATAAGAGTAGAAAAGATGCCATGGCCATCTCTATTTAACTGGGTATAGTGATGGATTAATAAAACTGCAAGACAATTCCCAACTCTCATTTTTAGCCAATAATTTTTCCTCCAACCAACTCTCACCAGAGTTGTTAACAATTAAAAATCAACTTATTTGATTTTCAACTTCCTTTGCTCCAGTCCTCTGGTATAGCTGTAATGTATAGAGAAATCCCTAACAGCAAGCAGTCAGAAGGAAAAGACACAAGCAAAAGGCCTCAATGACCCACAAATAGAAAAAAAGGGCCTCTAAATAATGAGAACTGTCCATTAGGCAGTTTCCAACCTACAGATGGATTGTGTTTTATAAGATTAACTGTAATAGAGATTTTTGAAATTCTTACTACAAACCAAAGCAAAAAATAGTGATTAGGTTCTCAACGTGGTCCACAAGAAGCCAATATGACCCACAAATTAATCATTCTAAGTGCACTGTACAGAAAAAAAAAAAAAAAAAAGACGTGTTTCCACACGAAGTAGTATTTTAAAATGTTAATCTGTATTGCTAAGAATGTCACACCCCAGCAGTAGATGAAACTGGGATTCCTCCCACTTAGTGTTGGCTTTCTGTGCTGGCTGGGGTATGGGTGGTATGGAAACTACACTCAACTGGGAGAATGACGGGTCTATGACGAGCAGTCTGATGGACAAGGAGCTAGAAGCCATAGAGACCTAGATCTCCCATTTATGTGAAGATCACAGGACCTTTCTCAGTCTGCTGCTATAATTACCCTTTCCCATTGCTACTATCTGTTCCTTCTGACTGTGGAACAGAACACAGCTTCATAATTTCCCCCCTAAATGCAGGTCTGTGAAGCAAGCACCTAACCCTCTCCCGAAGTTTTGAAGTCATCTTTGATTCCTTTTCCTCATTCAGCCCCCATCCCCATATCTTACTAGTTGCCAAGTTTTTCTGTTCCTTCTATTCTGAACTTTCAAATTAGCCCCTTCCACTATATATCCATTTTTGTTTCCCAATCCAAGCCCTCCTTTCTAACTTGAATTAATGCAGAACCTTCCTGAGATCTCTAACTCTGGTCTCTCCTATGTTCCAATTTATATCTTATACTATCATTGGTTGGCTTTCTTTAAATAATTAATAATCAGAAAACTGTACCGATGTTGTTATTTACAACAAAGCCAACAAAGCCAATTTCATTGGCTCCACATTTTATACAGAATAACGTTCAAATTCTTTGGCACGATATTGAAGCACTTTACAATCTGCTCTTATTCTAACTACAGGGCCAGATCTCTTATCACTTCTTTCTAGAAATTCCACATTTTAGTTATGTAAACTACTATTATCCTTAACACATCCCACCCAAGCATCTTACAAATCCATGCTGACGCGCTACGAAGCTCTTCCAGTGCCCCGTATGACTGTGAGCTCCTTGAAGGTGCAGCTCACATCTTAGTGCATTTGCATCCCCAGCACCAAGCACAGTACCTGGCACACAGCAGAGGCTAAATAAATGTTTGCAGTTGCTTTCTAAAGATTTTTACTAGTAGAAACAAAGGAGAAAGAGTAAAAAGGCTACACACCCTTTCCCTTCTCCTTTTTTTGCCACTCAGACCCTGTAAGGAAAGACAAAGTCACAAAACAGCATGGTCCAGTGGGAAGAACACAGTGTCGGGAATTGGAAGACCTAAACTTAAGTCTTTGTTCTGTCACTTGCTAGTAACTTTGGGAAAGTCATACCATCTTTTTCAGTCTCAAATTCCCATCAGTATCCTATCTTAGAAGGTTATGAGGATCAATGATTTATGTAAAACATGTAAAAGCATTTCATAAGCTATATAGCAAGGCAATAGGCAAATTCAGCCAAATGAAATTTTTTATTTTAATGAAAATGAAAGGTCCTAGACTTAGAATCCCAGGATCAAAAGGGAGGGACCTTGGCAGTCAAGATAGTCCAGCTACTCAATGGATATTTGACTTCAAAGGCCCCTCAAAAGGCAATCATTCTCAAATAGGGTGGAGAAGACATATCAGAATCGCTCGGAGGACTGGGCACATATTTTGAAAATGGTCCCCAGGAGAATCTGATACTGGCCCCCAATACCACCTATAAAGAACCAGTACTCAAAATCCATGGTTCCCAAACCTGACTATGCATCAGAGACATTTTGGGAGCTTGTTTAGGACAAAAAACTTGGTTCAATTTCCAAAATGTCAGTAGACCTAGGGTATTGGTACAGGAAGCAGTACTCTGAACAAATGCTGTATGACTCCGATGTACAGCCAGGTTTGGGAATACAATTTATCCATGTATAAAAGAAAAATCAAGCTTGGTCCATTCCTAGGGATTTTTGTCACAGGACCTTTTGGGATGGGGAAGGGACAAGATGACATATGAATAAGGAGGAGAATGACGCTCGGCAAAGGGGAGGCTGGGATTCCTGAGGAGGTGGAATGGAAGATGAACTAGCAGTGGGATGGAAAGACATGGAGATTTGCCCTTCTCTTCATCCTCACCACTGCAGGCACTAACCTGGGAAAAGGGGTTGTCCCAGGCAGCACTGGTAGAGGGGGAGGAGGAGAGAAATCCCAAGCTGTAGCAGTGGGGAGAAAGGAAGTTCCTGTGGTCTTATGTTTTTCTAGGTGGCTGCCCATACAAGCGGCTATACCTAAATTGGGGACTGTCTGGGCTGTTCTGATTGCCATAAATGGGCAGGCAGAAAATTAATTTTCTGTGGGTAAACTACCTTTGGAATTAAAGTTTCAAGAGCTTTGCCCTTGAAATGTTTACCTTCGATGACATTTTCTTTGTATATGGCGGCCAATTTAAAGTTGAGTTAAGCTCTTGAGATGAATTACTATTCCACATTCCAATCTCTACATCCTCTTCCTCTTCCCAGCCAGTGGGGCGATTTCCAGGCAATGGCATATCATCACCACACCAGCCATCTTGCATAGATTTTGGCCCTGATTGTGGATTTGCGATATAAAGAGAAACATACTTTAATAAAACAATTCTTCCTGGAGGAGGACAAGTATATATTAAAAAGCAGGGGTGGGGGGTGGGGGGAACCTCAAAACAAAAAATAAAAAAAAACAAAGCACTCTTTTATTTTCCTTCCCAAATCTGCACAGTAAGAATGTACATTTTATATTGGGTTAAAAGTTTCATTAAAGAAAGTCAATAGCTGGACGTGGTAGCTCACGCCTGTAATCCCAGCACTCTGGGAGGCAGAAGCAGGTGGACTGCAGGGCTCAAGAGTTCAAGACCAGCCTGAGCCAAAGCGAGACCTCTTTTCTAAAAATAGCTGGGTGTTGGGGCAAGCATCTGTAATCCCAGCTACTTGGGAAGCTGAGACAAGAGAATCACTTGAACCCAAGAATTTGAGATTGCTGTGAGCTGTGACACCAAGGTACTCTACCAAGGGCAATAGAGTGAGACTCTGTCTCCAAAAAAAAAAAGTCAATAAAGCTTTTCCATGCCTTCACAAATTTGGGTTTCTAAACACAAACAATGGCAACATTCTTATTCATAACAACCTGCATAGTGATGTGCAGGACAAAGAAGGACGAAATTTGAAAGGCTCAATTTTTATACATGTATTTCAAGCAGACTGGCCAAAGGGTATTCAAAATCCTAAGCAGAAGCATCATACCTCCACACATAGGCTTTCGGATTCCTACAGGGTTATCTTATACATAATCTATAGGCTTTGGGATTCCTATAGGGTTATCTTATACACAATCTATTAGGATAATACCAATGTTAACCTGAATCTCTGGGTCCCTTCTGAACTATGCTAATAGTTTCAGGGAATCAGTCTGGATATGTGTCACTGTAGCTACACTATTCAGTCTCTCAAGTTGGATGGCATAAAATGTTGCTAGACTATTTCTAGATAATATGATTTGGAAAAATGTAAGTTGGATTTAGTGAAATACATGCAAGTTAACAGTTATAGTTCTAAGAAATATGAGATAAGAGGAAAATTCAGAAAGATAAGAGCAAACCATTTACAAAGTCAAAGAGCCAAATATCATCTAATATGTTATATATAATATGAATACATTATCAACAACATAGAAAACTTATCCAATGGTTTAATTATAGTCAATGAGTGATCACCACTGCTACAAAATAGCTATCAGGGATTATCAATAACTTACCAGATTTGCTTAATGCTTGTGGACCAACAGAGCTGGAGCCCCACGTGGATGTGTTGGATGCCGCAGCAATGGGTTCCCCCCAGCTGGGACCACTGTCTATGGGTTTACCCCATGCTGAAGTACCATTATCCACAGTTGTGGCTGGAGTAGAAGGCTCCCCCCAGGGCTCACCCCAGCCTTTAGAAAGTGTGGGAAAAGAAGTCATCAGCATAGATGGCAAGGCGGTACAGTGGAATAAGGGATAATAAAGAATACTTAGGAAACCCAGGATGAAGAACTTCATGTTTATGTATTGAATAATGATACTATGATAGACAAAAGGATGGCATCTGCTTCATGTAAAGGAGATAATCCATTTCTCCTTAACATAACAATATAGGGTGAATTTTTAAAAATTTTTTTTGTAATTGCCCTCTGTTCATAGAGCTGGTTCTTGAATATCATGGCACACCAGACTCCCTTGAGCAAATTCTCAAAAGTCAAATCATTCTGAAGCAAACTTAGTTCACTAAAGCAGCTGGGTAACAGTGTGTGAATAAAATTTTTACCAAAAGTGTAACCTTTCTACATGATTGTACTTTAAAAAAAAAAAAGTCAACTACAAGGCTAACAATGGGTAAGCAGCCCTACATTTATACATGCTGGATAATGCTTACTTAAAATATGAAGTATTGGAGTTGTCCCAACCAAAGAAAATCAAAGCCATAAACATTTTGTTTAAAAGAACTAAAGTAAACAGGCTTCTACTTAGATACATACCAGGCTCTTCTTTGAATAGGACCTAAATTAATATAATAAACTATATCCAAACTAAAAAAAACACTGGTGCTGAAAAGACAGTTCATAAAAGCACTCTTGTCCAATGGGACTATTATCCAATAAAACTTCCATTAACAAAGGCAATGCATGCAAATCACACTTAAAAGAAATGCTAGTAACCAGGATAATTTGAAGAGATGGGAATTAGTTCATTATAAGACAAGAAGTGAGAATATACTGGAAAAGTACTGTCAATGTTTTCAAAACAAACATACACACTACATTTAAGTAGACCCAGATTTCTTGCCTATTTAAAACATTTCTTCTAAAGCCAAATATAGTACCTCTAAGAGTTTACTGCACTTAGATACTTGTTTTATTTCTAGGGATAGTTTAATCAAATAAAAGTTTAACTAGGATAGTTTAGTCAAAACCAAAAGGTTAAAGCCTAACTCAGAACTCAGAGAAGTGTACAGTATGCCGACTTGTCCCCTTTTCCAATTCTACCACTTACTGCATTCCCAATATAGAACAGAGTACGTAGGATTCACAAACAATACTGCTGATGGCAGAGCTCTATTCCTTGATGGCAAAAATAGCCCCTGTTATTTCTCTCATCTTCTTCTGGATTAGGGTAAAAAGGGCCTTTGTGTGCATATCCAAATAGTTTGTTAAACAAATCTTTTAATAACAGTTAAGACAAGCTTGCTTTCAAAATATTCAGTATTTTGCAAAACAATCAGACTCCACACAGTATAAACTTACCACTGCTTGCCTCTTTGTTTGAGATGGCACTTGTAGATGGCAGCAGCTGATGTACCTGTGCTTGCTGGTCTGAACGGCTGCCGCCATTTGGGACATTTTTGTTCCACATGTTCACATTTTTGTAGTTGTATTTGCTTGGATCTCCCCAAGCTGAAGTTCCATCATCAATCTCCATTTTGCGACGTATAGATTCTGGGGATGGTTCCTCCCAGCCTGTAGGTTCTTCTTCCTTTGTTGGAGCTGGTATAGGTCCTCCCAGCCAGCCTGTACCAGGAGGTTTGCTGGTAGCTGGTGGAATTCCCCAAGATCCAACAACGTCTTGTTGCTTATTCCAGTCTGGAGAACTGACTGGCTTTGACGAATCTCCCCAACCTAGAGACTGATTAGACTTTGGAGGGTCTCCCCATCCCTGGGAAGGATTAGGTTTAGAAGATTCATCCCATCCTGATGAATTATTTGGATTTATGTTATTTCCCCAAGTAAAAGAACTAGTCTTACCAAGTTCGTTCCAACCAGAAACGGACCTGTCACTGTCACTGCCTCCTGAGCTGGATTTCTTATTAGCCTCACCCCAATGGTTACTCCTTGAAGTTTCTCCCCAGTTATCACTGGCAGGAACAGACCAACCTTGGCTTGACTTTTGTCCATCACCCCCACCCCATCCCTGTTTGTTCTTTTGCGAATCATTCCATGCAGACTTTTCTTCTTTGCAATTGCCCCACTGATTGCTCTTGATCATTCCTGTAGCAGCAGAATCATCTTCCCACCCCCCCTGGCAGTTTGAGCCTTTGGAATCTCCCCACCTCAGAGGAGGTTTGGGATCGCCCCACCCCGATACAGATGAGGTATCATTACTATTAGGGCTAGTCTTATCTATACATGCCCCTGAGTTAAAAGTCTGTGTTGCAGAGCTTCCCCAGGCCTCGGTTCCATTGTCAGTCTTTCGCTCCCCTCTAGGTGATGTTTCGGTATCCCAGGCAGTATTCTGCTTAATAGGAGTCTGTCCCCAACCAGAGTTGGATAGGACACGTGGATCTAAGTCAGTTCTGTTTACAATGCTTTGGAGTAATGTGTGCTGATCAATTTTTCTTCTATCTCTGCTCTGACTTTCCCCAGTTACTTTTTCCTCAAGGCGTCCAGTGCTTTCTGTACTACCATCACTCTCCACTGTACCTCCTGTTTTGGGCCACACACTGTTTTGCTCATTTGTCTGAGAAGTGGCAGAACCCTGATCTTCTTCCTCAGTAGATTTCCATCCATTTGTAAACTTCTTACCATTACCATTTGCACTGTCATTGGAATGCTGATTGCTAGGCAGTTTGTTCCACTCGCTGGGTATGTTAGTGCCAGTGTTTTGTGCAGAGGTTCCCCATCCTCTTTGACTCCCTCCAGAACTTGCACCATTTCCACTTCCCCATGATGTACTCTGGGTATTCGCTGCCCCAGACTCCCACACACCTCCTCCTTTATTTGTGTTAACTTGAAAGTTAGTGCCCATAGGCCCATTTACACCAGGCTGCATTAGAGTTGCATTCACAGTGTCACCATTAGCTTGGCCATTAGGGCCTGAACATTTGTCTCCAGAGTAGTTAGAACCATAGGCACCCCATGTAGTACCATAAGAGCCTCCACTTTTTGACTCTCCATTGCTAAGATGAGAAAGGGAAGTGCCATTCATAACTGATGAAGCCTGTATCTGAGGATGATTCATTGTGCTCACACGCCAGGCCCCTGTATTACTACTAGGCAGTTCATTATTCTGTACGGAACCAGAGTTTGGTAAACTAGAGGTCATAAAGTTAGTAGTGTTATTTGGTCCAGTCATTTCAGTGGTAATATTTTGAGGTTGACCACTGAATGAAACCTTCTGTGTACCACTTACTTCAGATTCACAAGTTTCCTGAAGGCTTCCCCAGGTACCATGGGTAGAAGAACCACTCACTTTAGAGTTAATACTCTGCTTATTAGGCATCTGGCCTATGGTACTGCACTGAATATTGATGCCAGAACTACCACTCCCTACAGGCCCTTTTAGGGCGAGTCCATTGTTCTCTAATACTGGCCAGGCACCATGGTTGCTAGCTGAATTCAAAGTGCTTGGATTTAACCCTCCATTTGATGAAGAACTTACAGTGCCCCAAGCATTCATTCTATTGTTGCTACTTTCAGATTTGCTTTCAGGAGCATCCACAGAGACCTGACATGTGCTTATTATGGCTCCATGGGAAAAACCCCATGGCCCAGTACTACTTCCATGGCCCACATTATTGCTGCTGCTACCAACTACAAACTTGTTTTGGGAACCAAGTCCAGTGCTATTCCGAAGGCCTTCTTTTTCACCACCTGTGCTCCCTGAAGCCATGATAGTGATGTTTCTCTCTGATTCAGAACTGGAAGCAGAATCAGCATCCATACATTCTGAAGCCAACTCTGGATCACTCCCAGGGACTGAGGGCCATGCTTCTTTTTCAGACAAGTCACTTACAACAGCATTCTTACAGTTTGTGCTAGAATCACTCGTAGAAGACACAGGTCCCCCGTGGGAATTTTCATAATGGGATCCTGAAATATTGTGGTTTATATCTAGAACAAAGGAGAAGTACAACTATTTATAAATTGTTAGTCAATTTCAAAACAACACTAAATAATCTAAGAAAAATGAATATATTATAAATATATGTGGCTCCTTAACTTTTAGTAGGATATGAGATTTGATAGTATGGTCACAGGGGCATTGGTTATCTTCTAGCCACCAACTCTCCATAACCAGTAATTTCACAAAGGCAGGAAATTTTGCTGCCTTGTTCATTGATAGTAGCATAAGATCCTAGAGGAATGCCTAGAATAGCCTCTCAATAAATATTTGCTGAACAAACTATTAACGTATCAGTAAATAAAAATATTTTAGAGTCAAGAAAGACTGGTAGGTAGTGATATATTAGGATGATGGAGTAACAAAGGCCCAGACAAGGGAAAGAAAGAGCTTAGATGCAAATGGGTAAGGATAAATGAATAGTCCAAACTTGATGGAATATTTAGGAATCTTATTCCATCTACCATTTTCTAGTATGGTTTTTCCATACAACTCTTTCGGCTATTATAAAAATTTTTAAGAATTCCAGAGCCTTTTCCATTATACTTCCATTTCATTAGTGTCCATACGCAACTTGAAATACTGCACCCTAATAAGATATTGTTATTTCAACTGCCCCTTGTAAAATTTTATTTACCTTCAAGCCATGCTTATAAGAGACAACAGAAAAAAAGTTGTTATGCTGGAGATCATGGAACTATTATATTATGATCAAACAATATGATATTGGAGGCCACTGATGACCAATTAGAGAATCCTATAATCTGACACTTACTGTTATATATCATTACCTAGTTATTTTACCATTGGGAGGGCAGTTCCATTGCTATTGCTAGTTCCTCAGATCATTTACTCTCATCTGGTTTAAGCATCTAGTGGGTAGAAATTCCTCATAGATATTAACCTGCCTAAGATATGTGCATATAAACAGTTTTGAGGGAGAGTTGCTTATCTTGTAGTTCTCTACTACAGAATCACATGTAGTGTTTTTTTTTTTTTTTTTTTTTGGCTGGGGCTGGGTTTGAACCCACCACCTCCGGCATATGGGGCAGGAGCCCTACTCCTTGAGCCACAGGTGCCGCCCCACATGTAGTGTTTTTAAACACACATGCTCATCATGTCCCAACTCATGAAGCCAACCTTCAGAGTTGTAGGCCTAGCAAATAAATGGACGTCACTTTTAGGATGATTGGAATGAAAAATCAGATTCAATCTGCATCATTTTCTCTAAAGCACAATCATTATAAAACAAAAGATGAGCTAGAAAGAGTGGCAGGAAAAGTGACCAGAGAAAGACCAGAATGCATATATTGATTCACCAAATAATATGTCAGTTCCACAGGAAACTCTAAATTCCACTATTTAAAAACCAGTTCTTTAAGCTGACAAAATATGTCATCTTTCAGTGCCTATGAGGACTACTTGTCACAAAATAAGGGGTAACAAAAAGTCTCACTGGGTAAAAACAAATCAACATACCAACAACACACCATCAGCAATACCAACAAGGCTTTCAGTGCTGGGGGATCACAACCTTGATATACACTTTGATCACTGAATTCTTTAAACAAGTTAGATCACAGGTATGACCTTCACTTGCAGTTGAGGAAACTGAGGTTCAGAGGTTAACTTATGAAAAATCAAGTGAGAAACACAGGATACTTCAGAATCCTAGCCCAGAACATGGCTGGGATTTTAGAGACAACTAAATTCAAGTATGAGTTCTGTATGATCAAATCTGTAAAACTGTAATAAAAATAGCACTTCTTGATCTGTTTATTGTAGGTCACATGTGTTAATGTATTATCACGTATACATTAATTGTATTATCACATATAAAGCACTGAGCACAGTGCTGGCTGCAAATAAGGGCAGTTTGATGTAGTGACTAAAAGCATAGACTCTGAAGCCAGACTGCTTAGGTTTAAGAGGTGCTCTACCATCTATTACCTGGGTGACTCACATTAAGAACCCCAATCTTGCTGTGCCTTAGTTTTCTCATCTGTAAAGAGCAATAGTACTAATCTCACACAATTGTTATGAGGATTAAATTACTAATCAATTAAAAAAAAAAAGGGCTGGGCATTCTGGCTCATGCTTGTAATCCCAGCACTCTGGGAGACCGAGGTAGGTGGACTGCTTGAGCTCAAGGCATTCAAGACCACCCTGAGCAAGAGCGAGACACTGTCTTTAAAAATAGGGGGGCAGCTTGGCGCCCGTAGCACAGTGGTTATGGTACCAGCCACATACACTGAAGTTGGCAGGTTTGAACCCAAACCCGGCCCGGGCCAGCTAACCAACAATGACAACTGCCTCAAAAAATAGCTGGGCCTTGTGGTGGGTACCTGTAATCCCAGCTACTTGGGAGGCTGAGGCAAGAGAATCGCTTGTGCCCAAGAGTTTGAGGTTGCTATGAGCTGTGACACAATGGCACTCTACCGTAGGTGACACAGTGAGACTCTATCTCAAAAATTAAATAAATAAGTAAATATAGGTAGGCGTTAGCAGACGCCTGTAGTCCCAGATACTCGTGAGTCTGAGGCAAGTGAATCACTTGAGCCTAAGCGTTTGAGGCTACTATGAACTGTCATGCCACAGCACTCTACCAAGGACAACAAAGTAAAACTGTCTCAAAAAAGAAAAAGGCACTTTGAACCACATCTGATCCAGATTAGGTGCTTTTTGTTATCATTAATTAACACATGCTAATGATCATCATTCTGTAGTCCTCCCTCCAAAGTACATGTTCTTCATTCCACCATGTCTCCCTTATGAAGGACAAAATAAGAAATTAACAACTTACTTATTTAAAATCCTAACTTGGATATTTCAAACAGAAGTTTAACTATTGGGTTTATACTCTCACAGATGCTTCCTCCTAAAAGGGGTTGAAGAGAATCACTTCTTTAGTAGTTTTTTTTTTTTTAATCTTAGTAAATTTCCTAAAACCTTCCATTATTCCTCCCTGTGTACATCAAACCAAAAATATTACCAAGTCTCAAATCCATACACTTTTTCACAAATCCTGTTCCATCATCATACTCTTCTGGACACCTGCCCCCCCCCCCCGAAAAAAGTATTTATGCTGCCATTACTTGCCTGTAAGTGTGAATGTGAATATGTGTACACGTGTGTGTGCGCTGCCACTTCCATAAGCCAGGAGTGAAAACATAAGACTGGGCATCTAACACAAAACTACCCAGGCAGAAAATAAAAGAATAGAATGCAACAGCAAAACCATAATGACAAGAAAAAGATAGGAATATGTGTCATCACCACTATTCAACCCTGGAAGAACTAACAAATGAAATATGACCCCAAAATAAAGATAATGGAATAGAGATAAAAAGGGATAACATGTAAAAAACAATAGTTTTCCTACACACCAGGAATAATCAACAAGAAAATGCGATAGAGAAATGATTCTAATCACTAACAGCCACAAAATAACATGAAATAAAGCTAATGAAATTACTTAACTTACTCTATGATTACATTTTAATGTAAGCCATTTAAGCCAACTTCTAAGTATAGAAACTTGTTCTTGGATAAGAAGATGTAACAATGCTTCCAAGTTTAACTCAGTTATAAGAAATTGTTAACAAGATCTTGTCTGTAGTATGATTAAAATTATTTTAGAATTCTATAAGACAAATGGAAGAATTTATGCTCAAAAAGAAGAGTTTATGGCTTGGCACATGTTGTACAGTGTTACGGTGCCAGCCACATACACTGAAATTGGAGGGTTCAAACCCAGCCCGGGCCAGCTAACAGAAAATAGCCAGGTGTTGTGGCAGGCACCTGCAGTCCCAGCTACTTGGGAGGCTGAGGCAAGAGAATCGCTTAAGCCCAAGAGTTGGAGGTTGCTGTGAGCTATGTTACCATTGCACTCATTGTCTTCCAAAAAAAAAAAAAAAGAAGAAGAGTTTGTGCAGGAGAGAATCTGCATTACTATTCAACAGTTAAACAATAGTGCACTGCCATAGTACATATAACAGCACTTTGACTGAACAGAAAAAATACTTCAAAACAGAACCAAGTATGTGTCAAAGGTCAGTACTTTAATCAGTGGGGAAAGGAGTATTTTTTTTCTGAGACAGAGTCGCACTATGTTGCGCTCAGTAGAGTGCGGTGACATCACAGCTCACAGCAACCTAAAACTCCTGGGCTTAAGTGATTCGCTTGCCTCAGCCTCCGAGTAGCTGGGAGTACAGGCGCCTGCCACAATGCCCAGCTATCTTTTTGTTGCAGTTATTACTGTTGTTTAGCTGGCCCAGTCTGGGTTTGAACCCGCCAGCCTCAGTGTATGTGGCCAGCACCATAACCATTGTGCTATGGGTGCCAAGCCAAGGTAAAAGGAATATTCAATACTTGGAAAATATTTTTAAAATGAGACAATATATCAAAAATAATCTCAAATGATTAAAACTTTAAACATAAATGATGAGGGGCAGCGCCTGCGGCTCAGTGAGTAGGGCGCCGGCCCCATATGCCAAGGGTGGTGGGTTCAAACCCAGCCCTGGCCAAACTGCAACAAAAAAATAGCCGGGTATTGTGGCGGGCGCCTGTAGTCCCAGCTGCTTAGGAGGCTGAGGAAAGAGACTC
>CAUYPK010132221.1:0-19034 GCA_963574355.1 Loris lydekkerianus
CTTAACACAATAACTGGGAAATTGCCAGGAAGGCTATGTTAACCAGTGTGATGTAAATGTGTCAACTGGTCTGTGAAACTAGTGTATGATGCCCCATGATCATATCAATGTACACAGCTATGATTTAATAAAAAAAAAAAATAATAATTTCTGAGTAATGTCTTGATTATTCAAGGTTTTTTTCTGATTCCATATAAAACGAGGCACTATTTTTTACAGATCTTTGAAGGATGAAGTGGTGTTTTAATAGGGATTACATTAAATTTGTATATTGCTTTGGGTACTATAGACATTTTCACAGTGTTGATTCTTCCAAGCTGTGAGCATGATATGTTTTTCCACTTGTTAACATCTACAGCTATTTACTTTCTCAAAGCTTCAAAAAGTTCACTTTTTAGAGATCTTTCACGTCCTTTGTTAGGTAAACTCCCAAATATTTCATCTTTTCTGGTACTATTGTAAAAAGAATAGAGTCCTTCACTATTTTTTTCTGCTTGATTATTGTTGGTATATGTAATGATATATATAAAAGCCACTGATTTGTGAGTATTGATTTTGGATCCTGAGATGCTACTATATTCTTTGATCACTTCTGAGAGTTTTGTAGTTTAGTAACTAGGGTTTTCCAGGTATAAGATTATATCATCTGCAAAGAGCGACAGGTTCATCTCCTCTGACCCTATTTGAATGCCCTTGATTGCCTTCTCTTGCCTCATTGTGATGACTGAGACTTCCATTACTATGTTGAACAGCACTGGAGATAAAGGGCATACTTGTCTAGTTCCATATCTGAGTGGACATGTTTTCAATTTTATTCCATTCAATGTGATATTGGCTGTGGGTTTACTGTAGATGGCTTCTACCAGTTAAAGAAATGACCCATCTAAGCCTATTTTCTTAAGATTTTTTATCTCAAAAGGATGCTAGAAATTATCAAAAGCTTTTTCTGCATCCATTGAGAGAATCATATGGTATTTTTTTTTTCATTTTGTTTATGTGATGTATTATATTTATACATTTACATAAGTTAAACCAAACTTGTGACCCTGGGATAAAACCAACTTGGTTGTAGTGTATAATTTTTTTGATGTGTTGTTGAATTCTGTTTGCTAGGATCTTATTGAATATATTTGCATCAACATGCACAAATCGCATTGGTCTATAATTTTCTTTCTTTGTTGAGTCTTTTCCTGGTTTAGGGACCAGGGTGATATGTGCTTCATAGAATGTGTTAGGAAGTATACCTTCTTTTTCTGTTTTAGAAAAGGTTATGTAATAAAGGTATTAGTTCCTCTTTAAAGGTTTGGTAGAATTCTGATGTGAAGCCATCTGGTCCTGGATTTTTCATTTTTGTAAGATTCCATATAGTTGATGCTATTTCAGTACTTGATATAGGTCTAGTCAACATTTCCAGTTCTTTCTGAATGAGTCATGAAGGTGGCGTGCTTCCAGGTATTGGTCTATTTCTTTCATATTTTCATATTTCTGAGAAGAGAGGCTTTTTTTCTTTTATTTTTTGAGATAGAGTCCCCTTGTCACCCTCAGTGGAGTACTGTGGCATCACAACTCACAGCAACCTCCAACCTTTAGACATAAGCAATTCTCTTGCCTCAGCCTCCAAAGTAGCTGGTACTACAGGAACCTGCCACAATGCCTGTAGTCCCAGTTACTTGGGAGGCTGAGACAAGAGAATCCTATTTTATTGTTGCAGTTGATTAGGTGGCCCGGGAAGGGTTCAAACAAACCACTCTCAATGTATATGGCTGGCATTATAAACACTGTGCTATGCGTGCTGAGGCAGAAGAGCACTTTTGGAAGTAATACTTGAGGACTTTTTTATTTCTCAAATGTCAGTAGTTATTTCTCCTATATCATTTCTGATTGATGATATTAGAAATTTTACTTTTCTGTTTCTGGTTAGGTTAGCCAAAGTTTGATCAATTTTCTTAATCTTTTCAAAAAAAACTTTTTGATTCATTGATCTTCTGAATGATTCTTTGTTTTCAATTTCATTTAATTCTGCTCTAATTTTGGTTTTTTCTTTTCTTCTGCTGGGTTTGGATCTGGAATGGTGTTCCTTTTACAGTTGCTTGAGATGGCCCATTAAGTTGTTGACTTCCTTTCTTTCCGTTACCTCGAGGAAGGCTTACAACACTATAAATTTCCCTCTTAGGACTTCCTTTGCATTATCTCACAGGTACTGATAATTTATGTTTTTATTATAGTTTTGTTCCAAAAATTAAGTAATTTCCTTCTTAATCTCATCTATGACCCAGCTATAATTCAGAATAAGATTATTTATCTTTCATGTCTTTGTAGGATTATGAAGATTCCTGTTGCTGTTGAGTTAAACTTTTATTCCATAATGGTCTGAGAAAATACAAGAAATAATTTCTATTCTTCTAAATTTCTTGAGTTTGGACTTGTGACCTAAGATGTGATCAATTATGGAGGATGTTCCATGGGCTGATGAGAAAAATGTGTATTCAGTTTTGTTAGAATGAAATGTTCTGTAGATGTCTGTTAAGTCCATTTGTTCTGGGGACAAGTTTAAGTCCAATATTTCTTTGTTTAGTTTTTTCATGGAGGATCTATTCATTGCCATTAGGATGCTAAAATCTCCAACTACTACAGTGCAGGATGATATCAAATTGTTCATATTTGTAGTGTTTCCTTTATAAAACTAAGGAGCATTCTGATTGGGCTCATAAATGTTAATAATTGAAATCTCTTCACATTGAGTGCTTCCCTTGACAAATATGAAGTGACCATCCTTATCTTTCCTTACCTCTATTTGTTTACAGCCCATTGTACTTGCAACTAAAATTTCAACCCTGCTTTTTTTCTGATTCCCATTTGCCTGTAGTATAGATGTACATCCCTTCACCCTGAGTCTATTTTTATCCTTTAAGGTAAGATGAGACCTTATATGCAACAGATATCTGGCCTGAGTTTTTGTATCCAGTCAGCCAACTTGTGCCTCCTTAGAGGACAATTTAAGCCATTCACATTAATTGAGAGTGTTGATAAGCCTGGTAGTCTTTTGGTTGTCATGATTTTCAAGTGTCCAGTGGATATTTTTAATACATTCACCATTGTGGATGTTAAATTTTTTTCAAGTTTACTTTGGTGGTAGACCTTTAAACTGAATATTATAGACGATAAGTCTGAGTATATCCTGGAGAGCTAGTTTCGCCATGGCAAATTTCTTCAACATGTGTAAGTCAGTTAAATATTTGATATCCTCATCACAATTGAAACTCAGTTTAGCTGGATACAGGATCCAGGACTGAAGGTTTTGTTTTGTTTTAGGAGACTGAAGGTAGATGGCCATCCTTCTCTGGCTTGAAAAGTTTCAGCTGAAAGCTCTGCAATCATTCTAATATTCTTCCACTTGTACCTTATATTTTTCTTATGTCTGACTGCTCACAGAATTTTCTCCTTCATATTAACTTTGACAAAGTTAATTACAATGAGTCTAGGACAGTGGTTCTCAACCTTCCTAATGCTGTGACCCTTTAATACAGTTCCTGTGGATCATGACCCACAGGTTGAGAACTGCTAGTCTAGGAGATGCTTTATTTGAATTGAGTTGTGCTGGGATTCTCAAACTATCCACTATCTGAATTTCTGTATCTCATGCCATGCTTGGGAAATTCACCTCCATCATATCTTGGAGTAGAGCATCAGTGACTTTAGGACCATCTTCTTTTCCGTCATTAATTCCTATAAGGTGAATGTTACTCTTGTGGAGTGGTTCCACATCTCTCTCAGGGAGTGATCCATTTTTGCTCTCCACTTGTCCCCACTTTTGAGAATTTCTGAGCATTCAAAAACTTTATCTTCAACTTCAGAGATCCTTTCTTCTTCCTACTCCACTCTATTACTGAGGGATTCTACTGTATTATGATGTTCCTCAAATAATTTCTCTTTACTTTGAGCTCTGCAATTTCTTTTCTCATTATGTCCAAATCCTTAGAGACTTTGTCTTTGAATTCATTGATTTCTTGAGAGAAGTTTTGAACTATTCCTTGAATTTTTAATGTGAACTTTACTTCCATTCAATTAATTTTATTTGCCATCCATATTCTGAGTTTTATTTCTGACATTACAGCCATTTGTTTATGAATGGTATCTTCTGTTGTATCTCCATTGTCATTCCTTGGGGGAATTGATTATTCATGTTGCCAGAGTTTTTCTGCCAGTTCCACCCCATGATTATTTTTCATGGTTTGGCTATTGAAGCTGGTAAGGTGAGATTGGATTGAGGGCTCCAGGAATTGTAATTAACCAGCCCTCTTACCAAAGAGCTGGGATTGTTCACTGTTATTTTTCCCCTTTAGCTTTACACAGGTCCCTGACACTCTGGTGACCTGACTAGTGTCATGGGGCTAGGTGGTTCTGTCTTGTATTCATCCAGCCACTATCCAATCTTAGTGAATCAGTGGCTTTGGGTTAAAATCTCAGCTAAGGAGAGATATAAGCAATAAAGATACCCCATCCTCCACCAGCAACAAGTAGAAGAGGAAAATCAGTCCTTCCCACTACAACACAACCAGGGCTCTACCTTGGAGGGTCCCCAGGTGGCCGTCCCAGGACAAGAGTTCCAAACCAATTGTCCCAGGCAGCATAATTGCTGTTCAAGTGGGAGAATTCAAAAGGTCTCCAGCAACCAGGCAGCAGGTTTAGCACTGGAAGCTAAAGTGTGACTTGCTCCCATGCTCAGTGCAATCAGAAAGTCCCACCTAGCAAAACAGTTAGTCCAGAGGAGTCGGCACCTCCTTCTCCACCTTGCACCTCAGTGACACTCAGTCACTAGTAACCCCATGGTCTGTGTCCCAGTTTTCTTCAATAAGCAAATGTGCCAGGCATTTGTACCTGCCAGAGTCAGAGGGGAATCAATGCCTTCTCACCTGGGCCGCTATACTCTTCTTCCAGCAGGCAGGAGGAGCTCAATTCTGACTCCATCCAGTGCTTATTGGAAATTGGGGAGTATTCCTCCTGAGTCTGTTCCAAGCTGGGGTTACCATCACAATGTGAGTTTCTCTTCCTCAGAGACCATGCCCCTGCCCCAGCCACACTCTTCCTCTGGTAACACTGAATGGTGAGGTCTGGCTCCCTCTGTTGGTCTACAGAATTGGAGAGGTGTCTCTCCAAAATTTAACCCCCTCAGGAGTGCACCACTATCACTGCTGCTCAATCACAACAGCCGCTGTGCAGGTTTCTGTGTCTCCACCCATACTGCTACCACTGTCCTGTTGTTGCTACACACTTTTACAATGCCAGGCCAGTCCCCCACCCTCTGTGTCTCTCCTCTTCTACTGGAGTCACAGTTTCAGTGCAGTTGCACCACAGCTCATGTGGTGCCTAGCCCTAGCATGGAACCACTGTACACTCTGGGATCTGCAGGGGGTAGGCTTCCAGATTGCCAGGTGAGGGGCGAAGGGTGGACTGGGAGTTCAGACTGGCAAGGAAACTATTTGTTGAACTTTTATGCGGGCAAGAGAATGCCCAGGCTCACAGTGGGACATCTCTGGAAAAGGAGTTTCAGCCTTCAGTGGCTCTCTCCCATGTGGGGAAATAAGTGGTCTTCTGTTCATTGCTTGCTTGTAGAGAGTTCACAGTGAGCTCTCTCTTTGGGAAGGGATGGACTCTCATCCTCTTTGGGATGGGTTTTATACCTGAAATTTGCTTCCTTGGAGTCACAGGTTGCCTCAACAGGGATGATGTACACTTATCAATCTCCTGTCTCAGATCAGTTCCCAACTGTTAGTTTTATTGTGTTCATTCTGACCATTATCTCTCCCTCTGGATGGAAGCTTCTGTTGGAAGCTGGCTTCAAATGGCCATCTTACCTCCTAATTAATAACTACCTTAACTGTATGGATTTACCTGTTACTTTTATTGCTTTAAGGTATTTATGATCTTAAGACATAGTGAAAGATCTTAGTGAAAGATCTTAGAAGCAGGATGTCAGAGAAATATCTTAGAAGCAGGATGTCAGAGAAAGATCTTATAAGCAGGATGTCAGAGAAATATCTGTCAGAGTCAGACCATGGTGGCAAATCACAGATGTGATTTTTTAATACACCAAAAGCCTTGTGTCCAGGAAGATAGACTCTTCTTGCCTAAGGTGACAGAAGAAAATAGATATTTCATCTCTTAATCCTGTCGAGACCAATTCTTTCTGTGATGAACAAAGTTTAAAAATTCCACATTATTAACTCTCAGAAAGCACTCTCCCTGAGCAAACAGCCCCGCCCTGGCAGAGAACTTCTTCCACCTGTAGTGCTGCTGTGGTAGTAGCAGGAAATCCCCAGCAAGACGGCTTTCAGGATTTTAAAGGTGACAAGTCTTATAAGAGCTTTGCACTAAAAACTAGAAATTTCCCAAATCAAATTTTCCCCCATTTCTGTTTTCCTTTTGTCCATTCTCTGCAATCCTATTTCTAATTTAATTTCTTATCTACTTACAACAAATAATTAAATATTGGCTTCAAGCTTATAAAATCATTATTACTAGTAATGCAAACACATCAAGATATGACTCTTTCCTTAAGTATTACCACATGCATTCTTTAAATAACAGAACCAGGGTATCTCAGGTTACGTATGTTATTACTTCATAAAAACACAAGAGAGAAAGATGTAGAGCAACTAAGTTAGAATAGCTATCCTAGTCCATGCTCTCTATTAAAAATATAGGCAAAAATGAGCTAAACAAAAGGATCTCCAGTGAATCTCATTCAACATACATTAAGAAAAAAGATAATAAGAAGCAAAATAATATTCCAAATGATAACGAGAAAATGTCAGAAAGAGAGCCTCACAAATCAAATTAAAACTACAACCTAATTGTAGTATATGTACTAAAATTTCTAAAAGAGTTTAAAGAAATGATAGTTCTGAGAAAATAATATAAATCAGAATTAGAAAAACTCAAAAGTGAAGTCATTATAGAATAGGAACATTTGAAAAGGAATTAAATTGGTTAAGAATTTAAAAAATAATTTCAGAAATGAAAAACCAAACTAAAGGAGCACAAGAGCAATGTAACACAATAGAAAAATGGTAGATGAGTGGTCACTCTTGCCTCTTATGTGGCTTTGTGGCCTCCCTGCACTCCCCTATGCTGTGCACATTGTGGGGACAAGTAAGTCCTAAGGATCTTGCACTTGGATGTGTTCTTTCAGAGCAAGGAACACAAGTAGAACATGGGATAAAAGAACATTTACTAAGGTTAAAAGGACTGCTCTTACCCTTTAGCCATACGCTGAGATAGAAAAATATGATATCAAGATTTACTTAAAAATAATTCAGAGTTGGATGGTGAAATGAGAAGGAAAGTAAATGATACAGAGAAAACAAAACTGGGCACGTGTTGGTAACTGGTGAAACTAGGAGACTGGCACACGGGGTCATCTTTTTCTTCTTTATATTTTAAATTTTCTACAATAAAAAGCTAAAAATGGAATACACACAATTTAATATCAAATTTTAGAGAGGTAATAAAAGATAGGGCTGACAAAATAGAATAATTTTCTGAAAAACAGATTTTGTGTTTCTCTTTTTTTTTTTCTTCTAAATAGCAAAAACTATATCAACTCAAATTCTCTTAAAATTTTTATTAAATAATGTAAATGTTTGATGAAGGAGCCATTGTCAATGCCAGAAAATGAAATAAGCAGACTCTACTATAATTAATTTACTTAACTTTCTTAACACTAATATTTCTATTATATCAGTTTTAGTGACCACAGTGATCTTTTCACAGCAAAGGAAACTCCAGCCAAGCTCTCTTCAACTTAACATAATATTTAACTTGTGATGACAAAAATAAAGTTTGTTTAGAACATATTTTACTTATATGCCACAGAAGAAATATGACCTTTATTGTATTATTTCTAAAGCTGTGAGTGTAAAATAGAGGATAAAAGAGTGCTAATTTGAAGAATGTTATAGAATCACACAAAAAATAACTTTTTCTGTTACATGAAACCTATCATAAAATCAATTTTTTTAAAGTAGAGGTAAAAACTTATTAATAAAGTAAATTTCAAAGTACCTATGAGTTTGAGGGTGTTTTTTTATATATGATATTCCTTAAGGTATAAACACTTCAAATTAAGTCTTAAATGTAGTTTTATTAAGGATTTAAGAGAAAATTGGCTATACACCATTGAAAAAACATTGAATATAATTATTTCATCTTGGATATTAAAAAACTGTATAGTAATTACTCTGATTAGCTTATTAAAATAAAACAGGTAAAGGATAAAATTTTGTGTAATGAAAATTACAATTTTTTTGCATTAAGAATTTGTTAAAGACTATTCGAAGAAGGATTAATCAAAATCAATATAAAAAGTTCAGGAATCACTTTTCATTGTGTTTACACTTTAAAATCCATATTCCAAATACTTAATCAGTTTAACAGTTACTTTTCTTTCTCATTTCTTCTCTTACATTATAAATACGATGCAGTGCTGAAGAAAATATCTGAATCACCCATAACACAATCTCTAAGAAAAAATGTT
Organism: Loris lydekkerianus; assembly: GCA_963574355.1. Taxonomy (NCBI): domain Eukaryota; kingdom Metazoa; phylum Chordata; class Mammalia; order Primates; family Lorisidae; genus Loris; species Loris lydekkerianus. The sequence goes on from CAUYPK010132221.1 coordinate 8,537, forward strand.
TAATTTTTCCATTATTTTCTGAATTTTGGCCACATGTGGACAGTGGCAGAGGATGAGGAAACTGAACCAGAGAGGTTAAGCAATTTGCCCTAAGTCACATACTCAATAAATGGCAAAGTTAAAATTGGAACCTAGACTGCCTGAATCCAAAGTCTGTATTGGTACCTACTAAACTACTTCAGGATATCTCATTGTCTATCTCCACCAAGAAACCTTACAATTTATTGTTTTTCCAAAATAAGCTAATTCTAGGAAGTGAGTACTCTAACTGGTGGCCATCAGTAATGCTACAAAGTTATGTTCTCCATTGTAAATTAAGAAACACATTCAGTGGCAGCTAATAAATGTAGAAGGAAAAAAGGTCTGAAAAACATTTTGCAAGTCCTAATGAAAACATTTATAGAAGAATTATCAACTGATGTTAAAATAATTCTGCGAATGGTTGATATCAAACTGAACATACAAGGTGTAACAATAAGTTCACTTACATTTAGCAGTCCCATACAAACAACTCAGTAAGGTTTCATAACTTTGGTCTATCAGTGTATCACAGCTGTGTACATGTTGACATGTGGTGGTGTCTTGCTGAGTGGCGTTCATTATTGTTGCCTGTGTTTTTGTGTGCTGTCCCAAGAATGGAGGAACTTAAATTAGAGCAATGAACAAGCATTAAATTTCTTGTCAAACTTGGCAAGAGGGAAGTGAAATCAGGGACTTGTTAGTCCAGGTTTATGGGGATAATTCAATGAAGAAAATGGCAGTGTACAAATGGATTAAACATTTTTCTAAGGAGAGAGAGGAGAAAATATCGCTTATGAAGAAAGGTCTGGGTGGATCGTAATGAGCAGAACTGATGAGACCACTGAAAAAGTTCATCAAGTTTTGTGTCAAAGTCCTTGGCTGACTGTGAGAACCATAGCAAACCAAGTAAACATTGATAGAGAAAGCTAGGAAAATCTTAACAGAAAATCTTGGCATGAGAAAAGTTGTGCAGAAATGGTCCTGAAGGAACTGAGCAATGAACAAAAACAAAAGAGGGTGATAGTTTTCCAAGACCTTCTGGAGAGGTGAGGTGATGGTTTGGGCCATGTTACCACTGATAATAAAACATGTGTGTACCAATATGTCTCGAAAACAAATCATCAAATTGCACCATAGATGTCAGCCAATTCTCCACAACCAAAATTTTTGCTCAGTTCAAATCAAGAGCCAAAATGATTTTGCTAACATTTTCTGACGTCAGAAGGATTATTCATTATAAATTTGTACCAAATAGACAAACATGTAACCAAGTTTGGTATTGGGAAGTGCTGAAAAGGCTGCATGAAAAAGTTAGACAAAAATAACCTGAACTTTCTGCCAATAACTCTTGGCTCTTGTGTCATGACAATGCACTAGATCACACAGCATTGTGTGTGAGGGAGTGTTTAGCCAGTAAACAAATAACTATTGGAACACCTTACCTAATCACTTTTTTCTTTACCTAAAGATAAAGGAAATATTGACAGGAAGACATTTTGATGACATTCAGGATAGCAAAGGTAATACAACACTGTGATGGTCATTCCAGAAAAAGAGTTCCAAAATTGCTTTGAAGGATGAACTAGGTGCTGGCATCTGTGCATAGCTTCCCAAGGGGATTACTTCAAAGATGACCATAGTAATATTCAGCAACAAGGTATGTAGCACTTTTTCTAGGATGACTTCATGTATTTAATTATCAGAACTTGTATGTGGAGTGCAAAATGAAAAATATACATAGTATTTTCTATACACCAAGGAGAACATATTTATAAAATCAAGGCATCAGAATCTCATCATCCCAATCCAGGGTCAACTTTACCATCATTTATAATGCATTAACCAGACCATTATGATTTCTGGTACTCTCCATTATGACATCCCCATTAACCAAGATGTATTCTAAATAAACATATTCACCTTGAATGCATTAAGCCTTTAAAAATAACTTTTATTTTACAGAAAAAAATATAGCACAGATGAATATGGTAAATTATATTACAAGGAGGAAAGCACCCCAATCTCCAAGGCAGACAACACTTTGTAGGGTCACAAGCTCAGTCTCAGTAACATGTATCATTAAAATTTTAAAAAGATACACTACTACACAACAGATTTTACAGGATATAATAATCAAAACAAAAGCATAATAATTAATTGGACAGAACTGTGTACTTATCAGCTGTAAAAAATATGGGGCAAGAAAGTGGGCAAAATTAATCATAGGATGTGTACTAGAGATAAAAAAAAATATAGTGGAATGAATGGAAAAGTGAAGATTGTTGACTGAAAAACCTTTTCCAACAGTATGTATAAAATAATCTTATTTTGGCATGAATGTATGTGGTTATGGCATTATACATACATCGACTTTCAAAGAGGTGGGGAAGCTTGAAAAGGTGAGAACCAAAGTGCAATGAAATATATTTACTTTGGTAAAGCAACATAACCTAGTCAAGCTAACGATGTTCAAAGCTAGAATACTATATAAAATAGCATTGTGAGAGTATGTGGGTGTGAATATGTGGGTGAAAATCACCATATATGCATCTATATGGATGAATTGAACAAGCATAATAGAAATCAACAAAACCATAAAGAATACATATGGTAGAATTCTGAAAGTTAGACAGGTAAAATTAATATGGGCCAGGTGTAGTGGCTAACACCTGTGTCCTAACTACTTGAGAGACTGAGACAGGAGGACTGCTTGAGCCCAGCCCAGGAGTTTGAGGCTGCAATGAGAGCCAATGATGCCATGATACTCTAGCACAGGCAACAGAGTCTCAAACAAACAAACAAACAAAAATACACACACACACGCTGTTTAGAGTGACATACACACAATAAAATCAGTTTACAAAAATACAAAAGAACAACTAATACAATTCAGCCTAATAATTACATCTTCAGAAAAGGAAGGGGAGATGCAATGATGGTGGGGCACACAGGGAGCTTTTAAGGTACTGGTAATGTGTTGGCAATGCCCTTTCCATATACATGGGCATTCATTTTATTATTGTTTGCTAAAATATATATTTAATTTGTATGAATGACATTATAAATAATAAAAATGAAAGCTGTGGACCAGATCGTGGGCCAAATTGTAAGATGGCACATTCCATCAGCCATCTTGAGATATGTGGGTTCTTAAATAAACATTTATGTTCGTTTTCAAATTTCACTATAATTAAGTAGCTTTAAAGTAGGTGTTTCCATCCTTGTAGTTTTTTATTTCTATCGAACTATTTCCTCAGAATAAATTCTCAGATATGGAGTTGCTAAATCTAAGGGAGTGAACATATTTACAACTTTTAGTGTAAACTGTAATATTATAATATTTTGCCAAAGTGTCCCAATATTTATCATTAGCATATTAAAAAAAAATTGGTCAGCATTTAGTTGACTCTCTAATGCTTTCATTTACTAGGTAATTTTAGATTTGACCATTAATAAGAAAAAAGAATTCCCAGAAGTTTGCTGATGACTGTATTTTATTTTGTCTTGTCTATTTATATTTTCTGCCAATTTGTCTTGAGATAAACAGAGATCTTGATGTCTCCCAAAGCTATTTAAAGGTACTGTATGTATGTAATTAGTCATTTGTTATGAGTCACAAATACTGTACTTCCACTTACTCTGTTTACCTTTCTTTTAGTTTGCTATTTTTCAGAGTAGATGGTATAATGTTGTAATGTTGCCCTTTTTTTTTTTTTTACAATTTCTAGAGTTTTAAAGAGGGGAAGTTATGTTTCCCTAGATATCAGACTATCCACTCTATTACTACATTATACTTCCCACTTTAAAATAGACTATACTTAAAAAGATTCACAGATTCCTGGCAGAAGGGAAAGTCCAAAAATGGATCACACAGGAAAAAATAAAGGAGACATTTCAATTAAGTGACATAAAAAAAGTTATTAGGAGGTGGAGAAAGATCGCAGACTAGAGACATCTCCTTAGCATTCCCTTATGGTGAGACCAGGAAGAGAGGACTCCAGCCACCACTGGTTGGAGTTTTCTGCCCAGAAACATCACCCCAGGGGCTCAGAAAGACAGTATGGAACTCCAGAAACCAAGTAGGAGGTCAGAAGCAGTGGAAGCCTGGCACAGAAGGAAAGTGTCTGAGTTAAGGAAGAAGCCTCTCAGCCCTCTGGAGGAGAGCTAAAGATTGGGAAGGCCTATCCTGAAGCTTTTATGAAGTTTGGTGCTCACCAGGGCTGCCTCTGGAGGATTTAAGTAAGCTAGTAAACTTTAACCAGAACCTAGTGACCAGGATTGAACCACTGGGCAGGGTGGAACTCTCATGGGTTCAACTGCTAACATAGGCTAGACCAAAAAAATGAATGAAAGTGATGATGAAATTTGAAAGGATATATCAAAGCTTAATGAATTGAAAGAGTCAATCATGGAACTTAAAAATACAGTAGAAAGTATTAATAACACTTTAGACCATGGAGAACGAAGAATCTTAGACCTAGAAAATTAGGCTACTGAGCTAACTCAGGCACTTAAAGAGACAAAAGAAGAGAAAGAAGCAGTGTAATCACTCAGAGAATTATAGGAATTCACAAAAGGTTCCATCATAGGAATTATAGGTATTCCTGAAGAGGAAGAATAATGACCCAAATAAATGAAAACCCTACTGAAAGACATCATAAATAAAAATATGCCAAGCATCACCAAAGATTCTAACACACTCCATTAAGGGAGATATAAAACCCTGGTTCATCTCAACACAAACAGAGCATCTCTAGGACACATTTTAATGAACCTATCCAAAGTCAAAAGTAAAGAGATAATTTTTCAAGCAGGCAGAAGTAATCACCAGTTTACCTACAGGGGAAGATCCCTAAGAGTGACAGTGGACTTTTTAGCTGAAACTTTTCAAGCAGAAAGAGAGTGGTCATGCACCTACAACTTTCTTAAACAAAACAGTTTTCAGCCCAGGATTCTGTATCCCACTAAACTAAGCTTCAAATTTGATGGAGATCCAATTGTTCATGACACTCAAACATTGAGGAAATTCGCTACAACAAGACCAGCTCTGCAGAAAATACTCAGACCTGTTCTTCACACTGACCACCACGATGGACCACCCATAAATAAACACCCAGAAAGTAAAGGACAACACCTAGGATCCACAGTGGAACAAAGGATAAAACTAAGCAACAGAATTTAACAAAATAAGATGAATAGAACTCCACCATACATAACAATTCTCTCAATAAATGTAAGTGGCTTAAATTCCCCACTAAAGAGGCACAGGCTGGCTTACTGAATAAAAAAAGGACAAGCTACCTATATGCTATTCCCAGGAAACAGACCTATCCTTGAAAGAAAAAACAAGACTCAGGGTGAAGGGTTAGAAAACAATATTTCAGGAAAACAGAAAGCAGAAGAAAGGAGGGGCTGCAACCTTATTTACAGATAAAATTGGATTCAAAGCAACTTAAGTTTTGAAAGACTAAGATTTTCATTTCATACAGGCTCAGGAGGACAATACAACAAGAGTACATTTCAATTCTGAACATTTTTGCCCCCCAACTTAAACACTCCAAGATTTATGAAGCAGGCATTAACTGGTTTAAACAATATGATATCCTACAACACCATTATAGCTATAGATTTTAATGCCCTTCAGACAGAACTGGAAAGATTCTCTAAACAGCAACTAAACAAAATAACAAGAGACTTAAACATAACCCTAAAACAATTAGGCTTACTAGACATTTACAGAACATACCATAGCAAAGTTAATGAATATATGTTCTACTCGGTCCATGGATCACACTCCAAAATACATCATATCCTAGGACACAAATCAAACACCAACAAAATTAGAAGAATTTAAATTTTTTCTTGTTTCTTTTCCTACCACAAGGCAATAAAGGTGCTACTCAATGCCAACAAAGATTTTCATCCCCACACAAAGGCATGGAAATTAAAAAACCTTATGCTGAATGACAGTTAGGCTGAGGAGGAGATAAAAGAGGAAATTACTAAATGCCTTGAATGTAACAGCAATGAAGCCAGAAGCTCCCAATACCTGTGAGATATTGCAAAAGCAGTGCTAAGAGGCAAATTTATCACATTAGATGCCTATGTCTGAAAAACAGAAAAAGAGCACATGAATAACCTAATGAATTACCTCAAGAAAATAGAAAAGAAAAAATAACCCAATCCCAAACCTAACATAAGAAAAGAAGTAGCCAAAATTAAATCATAAATAAATGAAATTGAAAACAATCATTCAGAAAATCAATGAAACAAGAAGTTATTTCTTTGTAAAGATACATGAAATCAATAAAACTTTAGACATATCAACTAGAAACAGAACAGTAAGATCTAATAACCTCAATAAGAACTGAAAAAGAAGAAAAATCAACACACAACATAAGAGATAAAAGAGATTATCTCTGATTACTACAAAAAAAATAGTCTTCTCAGAAATTTGACAATGTGGAGGAAGTAGACAAAAACTTGGAATCAAACATCTCCCTTGACTTAAAAGCTGGAAAAAACAGACCTATTGAACAGACCAGTATCAAGCAGTGAAATTGAAGAAAAATTAAAAAAAAAAAAACCTTCCAACAAAAGAAAGCCTGAGACAAGACACCTTCCCATCTCAGTATTCCATCAAACCTTCAAAGAAGAGCTTGCACCTATATTTCAGAATCTGTTTCAAAACATTGAGAAGAAAGAAACCTTCTCCAACATGAACTATGAAGCAAATATCACCCTAACACCAAAACCAAAGAAGAATCCAACTAATAAGAAGAATTACAGAACAATTCACCAATGACTATTGATACAAAAACACTCAATAAAATCCTAGCAAATAGATTACAGCTACACATTTAAAAAATATACACCATGATCAAGTAGGCTTTATCATAGGGATGCAAGCTAGTTTAACATATGGAAATTTAAAAGTGTAACTTAACTTACAAATATATACAAAAACAAAGATCATATGATCCTCTCAATAGATACAGAAAAAGCATCTGACAAAACTCAGCATCCTTTTCTAACAGGAACACTTAAGAAAACAGATGTGCTTGGCACATTTCTTAAACTGATTAAAGCCATCTATGACAAACCCACAGCCAATATCATAATGAATGGAGTAAAACTGAAAACTTCTCAACTTAGAACTGGAACCAGACAAAGATGTCCACTATCGCCACTACTATTAAACAGAGTTCTGGACATTCTAGCCCATGCAAACAGGCAAGAGAAGGTTGTTGAGGGAATCCAAAGGAGGACAGAGGTGGTCAAACTCTTGCTATTTGCTGGTATATGATCTTATACTTAGAAAACCCCAGAGACTCAACCACAAAACAACTGGAAGTAAACACAAAATACAGTAATGTCTCAAAGTACAATACCAATGTTCATTAATCAATAGCCTTTGCATAGCCAACAGCAATCAAGAGAGAAGCAAATCAAAGACTTAATTCTCTTCACTGTACCTTTAAAGAAAATGAAATACCTAGGAATATATTAAACAATGTGTGGAGGTGAAGGATCTCTACAAAGAGAATCATGAACCCCTAAGTAAAGAAACAGCAGAAGATGTTAACAAATGGAAAAATACATCATACTCATGGCTGGAAAGAATCAACATTGTTAAAATGTCTATTCTATCCAAAGTAATCTAAGATTTAGTGCAATCCCCATTAAAATACCAACATCATACTTTGAAGAACTGGAAAAAACTAGTTATTTGTTTTGTATGCAACCAGCAGAAAACCCATACTGCCATGGTAATTGTTAGTAGCAAAAACAAAGCTGAAAGCATCACACTACCAGACTTTCAGGTTATTGTACAAGTCCACAGCGATCAAAATATTATGGCATTGGCACAAAAATAGACACATAGACATATAAAAAATGAAAATAGACATATAAAAATGAATATAAAACCAAGAGATGAAAGCAGTCTCTTATTACCATCCAATCTTAGATAAACCAAACAAAAACATACACTGGGGAAAAGAATCCCCGATCAATAAATGGTACTGGGAGAAGTGGATAACCACATGCCAAAGACTAATATTGAACCCGCCCTTTCCACCACTTACAAAAAATTAACTCAAGATGGATAAAAGATTTAAATATAAGACATGAAATAATAAAAATCCTAGAAGATAGTGTGGGAAAAAATCTTGAGGATGTTAGCCGGGGGAATGATTTTATGAAGAAGACCTCATTGGCAATTACAACAACAAAAATAAACAAATGGGACTTAATTAGGCTGAAAAGTTTCTGTACAGTTAAGGACACAACAATTAAAGAAAATAAACAGCCCTCAGAGTAGAAAAAGATATTTCCATGTCAAGAATCTGACAAAGCATTGATAACTACAATCTACAGACAACTTGAATTAATCAACAAGAAAAGAGCAAACAATCCCATCTGTCACTGGGCAAAAGACATGAAGAGAACCTTCTCTGAGGAAGACAAAGAAATGTCTAACAAACATATGAAAAAATTTTCATGGTCCATAATCATAAGAAAAATGCAAATTAAAACCACCTTGAGATGTCATCTAACCCAGGTGAGAATAGCCCACATCACAAAATCCCAAGACTTCAGATGTTGACAGAAGAGAACTCTTTTATACTGTTGGTGAGACTGCAAACTAATACAGCCTCTTGGAAAGAAGTATGGAGAATCCTAAAATAACTCAAAATAGAACTTCCATTTGACCTTTCAATTGCATTACTAGGCAACTACCCAGAAGGAAAAAAATCATTACATCATAAGAATATTTGCAGCTCAATTTACAGTTGCCAAGATGTGGAAACAACCTAAATGTCTATCAACTCAGGAATAGATTAATAAACTATGGTAAATATATATTATGTTATACTATTGAGCCATAATAAAGATGGAGACTTTACATCTTTTGTAGTAAACTGGATAGAGTTGAAACACATTATTCTTAGTAAAGTATCACAAGAAAGGAAAAGCAAGAATCCAATGTACTCAATACAAATATGAAGCCAGTATACAAACTAATACCTGTCCATACAAGAGAAAAACGCCATTCATGTTTTGGGAGAGAAGGGAGGAAAGAGGGCAATTGGTGTGCTCCCATCTAATGAACACAATGTAAGGTATATAGCATACCTCTTGGGTGTGGAACACAACTACAACAGGGATTTTATCTAACAAATGCAAATATGGTAATCTAATTGCTTGTATCCTCATATTAATCTGAAATTGAAATAAAGAAAACTTCATGAAAAAATAAAGAATAGATGATTAGTTTAATGGTGCCATAATAACTGGCTAAAGATGTGGTAGGGTGACCTCATCCTCTACAATAAAATTAATATCAGGTTTATTAAAATTTAAATCTTGGAGGGAATATTTTAAAGGGATGATATTTACAAGTAGCTATTTTTACTGACTTGTTCAAGCAAGTCTATCTATGACTGAACTGAAGGAGAAATTCCATTACAGATACTTGTTGGCCTAACCTGAGACTTCCCAACCAAGAGCTTAAGAATCAAGTCTGTCCTTGGTTCATGGCAGTAGTACTTTGAACCTTGTCAAGTGTCGTCACCAACTGTCTTGTATGGTGTGCAGCAACTACCCCTACCAGATAACTCTTTGGAACTCTGGATGATTTTGGCCTCACAGAAGCTCCCTAAAAACTAGGAACTCAATGACCACCATTTGAACAACTATGCAGCTATACCACAGTCAGTTGTGCCTGGGTCATTCCCTAAGTCACTTTTTTATCAGTCTCTACAAAAGAAGGTAGATGGAAATCTAAGCACAGTCATGGTTGAGAGACCACACTTGAAGTTTAGGATAGGTGACCCCAGGGTTACCAGCATTCAGTACCCCCTCCAGCATCACCCCATTCTCTTAACTAGGAAGGACTTTAAATTTTCCACTGAGGCCTCTCTATGCTCTTCCCCTAGCTATTATGGCAATACTTTGGTCTGCTTCTTACCTAGGACTCAGTTGAAATACTTCATCATTTATTTCTATGCTTGAAAGTTCCAGTCTGAGCATTGATTCTTGGCCACAGGGAGACATATTGAAGGTTCTTTCTGGATTATCCTTATTTGGATTCCCTGTGGAACAAGTGAACCCAGGAACCTTCAGGTTCTAGAAAGACACAACTGCTCTTTGAGTTCAGGATTGTATGACCCAGAGGATAATCAAATGGTCTTTAGTGATCCTTGTGGCCTCTGAAAATCAGTCAGTTATTTTTGGAATAGAAATAATTGGTGTGAAGTGAGCTTAGGATGTCATAATCTCGACACAGTCAAATCATTTGAATTCTCTAAACAAGTAATTGTGGGTTTTTTTTTTCTTTTTTTTTTTCTTTTTTATTAAATCATAGCTGCATACATTGATATGATCATGGGGCATCATACACTAGCTTCACAGACCATTTGACACATTTTCATCACAATAGTTAACATAGCCTTCCTGGCATTTTCCCAGTTAC
>CAUYPK010132222.1:0-63177 GCA_963574355.1 Loris lydekkerianus
GATAGTGATCAAAACAGCATGGTACTGGCACAAAAACAGAGAAGTAGATGTCTGGATCAGAATAGAGAACAGAATAGAGAAGTAGATGTATGGAACAGAATAGAGAACCAAGAGATGAATCCAGCTACTTACCGTTATTTAATCTTTGACAAGCCAATGAAAAACATTCAGTGGGGGAAAGATTCCCTATTTAACAAATGGTGCTAGGTGAACTGGCTGGCAACCTGCAGAAGACTGAAACTGGACCCACACCTTTCACCATTAACTAAGATAGACTCACACTATATTAAAGATTTAAACTTAAGACATGAAACTATAAAAATACTAGAAAAGAGTGTGGGGAAAACCCTTGAAGAAATTGGTCTGGGCGAGTATTTAATGAGGAGAATCCCCTGGGCAATTGAAGCAGCTTCAGAAATACACTACTGGGACCTGATCAAACAAAAAAGCTTCTGCACAGCCAAGAACACAGTAAGTAAAGCAAGCAGACCACCCTCAGAATGAGAGAAGATATTTGCAGGTTATGTCTCCGACAAAGGTTTAATAACCAGAATCCACAGAGAACTCAAATGTATAAGCAAGAAAAGAACATGTGATCCCATGGCAGGCTGGACAAGGGATTTGAAGAGAAACTTCTCTGAAGATGACAGGCTCACGGCCTACAGACATATGAAAAAATGCTCATCATCTTTAATCATCAGAGAAATGCAAATCAAAACTACTTTGAGATATCATCCAACTCCAGTAAGATCAGCCTATATCACAAAATCCCAAGACCAGAGATGTTGGTGTGGATGTGGAGAAAAGGAAACACTTCTACACTGCTGGTGGGAATGCAAATTAACACATTCCTTTTGGAAAAATGTATGGAGAACACTTAGAGATCTAAAAATAGATCTGCCATTCAATCCTATAATTCCTCTACTAGACGTATACCCAGAAGACTAAAAATCACATCATAACAAAGATATTTGTACCAGAATATTTATTGCAGCCCTATTCATAATTGCTAAATCATGGAAAAAGGTCAAGTGCCCATCGATCCACGATTGGATTAATAAATTGTGGTATATGTACACCATGGAATATTATGCAGCCTTAAAGAAAGATGGAGACTTTACCTCTTTCATGTTGACATGTATGGAGCTGGAACATATTCTTCCTAGTAAAGTATCTCAAGAATGGAAGAAAATGTATCCAATGTACTCAGCCCTACTATGAAACTAATTTATGGCTTTCACATGAAAGCTATAACCCAGTTACAACCTAAGAATAGGGGGAAGGGAAAAAGGGAGGAAAGGGAGGGGGGGAGGTGGCCAGAGGGAGGGTAGTTGGTGGGATTACACCTGTGGTGGATCTTACAAGGGTATATGTGAAACTTAGTAAATGTGGAATGTAAATGTCTTAGCACAATAACTAAGAAAATGCCAGGAAGGCTATATTAACCAGTGTGATGAAAATGTGTCAAACAGTCTATGAAACTAGTGTATGGTGCCCCATGATCACATTAATGTACACAGCTATGATTTAATTAAAAAAAAAAAAGGAAGTCAGTCAATCATCAGAACAACACATACTCAGCAGCTACAATCTTACAGAGCCCTCAACTAGGAGCTAAGGATAGAAAAGAAATATCAAAATTAAGACTTCAAGAAGCTTTACACTTAAGAGCTAAAGGTCAAAATACTTGTGATATGTCACTCGCTCAGACAGAAATAGTCCTCACCTACAAAGAGGCTGGAAGGGGCTGGGGGGCAGAGGAGTTGTTACTCAGCTGGGTTTCCCAACCCAGGTACCAGGATCTTCTAGGTTTTCAGCAGAGGACTGTACCAAGTACACATATAAGAACCTGTCTTGAGAATCCTCCACTTAAGCTCCTTGTTAAGTTAACCACATTCTCCTGTCCTTCTCTAACATATGGACAAATACACAGGGCATATGGAAAAATAACCAGGAGCAAACAGGAACAGATAGCAGAACCACAAGTCTGTTACTGGCTCACCAGAGTCATCTGGGTTGGTTCCCAAACATATTTATGCCAATTGTACTTATTCTACAATGATGTGATTTAAATATTACAGAAATCAATGAAATATAAATGCAATAAGGGGTGTTTCCATGAAATATGATTTGAATACTTTGACTAGACTCAGCAAAGAGTAATCACTATGTAAATGCTTTGGAAATAGATATGGGTGAGATAACTATAAATAATTTTGGGGGGAAATTATAAAAATCTACAAGGATTTTATGCCCAAGTTGCTTCATAAACATCTTCAAGTCTTTATTCCATGTTAAAGAAAGCAGAACTGGAAATTGTAGATTGTGTGTCATGGCTGTGGTTGGTGAACCATTCCCAGAGAAAAGCTTTAGTCTAACTAACATCAAAAGATTGGCAAAATCATGGGCACATGTATGCTCTATATCCAAATGAAATGTTTATTGTATATATGTATCATTTTTTTCCCACTTTAACCAACTTTTCAAAATACAACTACTGGTCCCAATCATATCTGATAAGACGGAGCATTACAAGAGAGAGTTAGCTTGTTTCTTTCTTTATGTTTTAATTTTCTGAAGGTCGTAAAGTATTTATTGACCATGGTGAAGCCCATAATCTAAAACGAGCTACCTCTGGTTACTCTGTAATGGGACAAGCCAAGTCCTCACACTAAAGGGCTGAAGAACCCTCCACCCAGCTGCAGGGACAAAGTCTTTGTGCTGCAGCAAGGACAGATGCTCTTCGGTATCCCACACTGATTGTGTCCCTCACACCATTTGACCTGAATTGGGATGTGTGCTTTTTATCTTTAAGATTTTTTTTTTTTTTTTTTTGAGACAGAGCCTCAAGCTGTCACCCTGGGTAGAGTGCCGTGGCATCACAGCTCATAGCAACCTCAAACTCTTGGGCTTAAGCAATTCTCTTGCCTCAGCCTCCTAAGTAGCTGTGAGTACAGGTGCCCACCACAATACCCAGCTATTTTTTGATTGCAGTTGTCATTGTTGTTTGGTGGGCCCACACTGGATTTGAACCCACCACATTCAGTGTATGTGGCTTGCATCCAAGCTGTTTGAGCTACAGGCACAGAGCCTATCTTTAAGATCTTCATCTCTAAATCTTCCTTTACTATTTACACTCTTAATCAAATGATTGACTCTATCAATGGATTTCTATGGAAGCATTTCTCTCCAACTTGCTGTGAAATATTCTGGCAGCATGTTTTGTCCCAAAGTGGCCCCTACCAAGCAATGAACTGTTTCTACCTGGCAAATGTTAAACTATTCCATAGATTTTCATATCCCTGTATAACTAAAGACAACTCACGGATTACCTACTGAGCTATGAAAGATTCCTGAAATGGGGTTTAATAAATTAAATTGGTTAATTCATAAATTAAATAATGAAAAACAAATTAAAATCAATTTATTAATAAAATAACATATTAATATGTTAAAATGTACTAACTTATTTAATTCAGAAGTTACCCCAAAAAATGGCTGTTCCTAAAAGACACAAAGCTCTTACTGTGTGATTGGAATTCTAGCAATTTTCTGGTTTTCTCTCAGAGCTTCATCATTAGGGTCATAGGTTAACGATGGTCTTAGTATTTTTCTGATCTTTTTTAATTAATAGACCTATAAAACTACTGTAAGGCTTTATTTCTGCTGACTGTTTGGTTCTTGAGAAACCAAATGCATTATTACCATTGTAACCATTATCATGAGGTTTTTACTGTTGATGTGCAAAGTTTTTGACATCCACTGCTCTGCTTGTTCATGTCTTACCAAATATTCAAAGTTCGCCTGAAGGATACCTCTGATAAGAAACTGTCCTAAATTACATCTGAAGTCCCCTCCCAGAATCCCACTGATGCATTATTCCCAGACTATGTCTTTAAACGCTACACTTTCAGCCTGGCGTCCTTCTTGACTTCACCGGCCCTTTGGACTTGAAGCTTCTTGTGGTTGTCATCGTCCTGTCCTCCCACTCTCTTACCCAGCACTGGGGCTTTCAGGGACTAAGTGGTCAATAAATGAATAAATATGTGAGGGAATAAATCAATGGATCTGATATCACATACCATATGGTTATCTCCTCCTGTAGCTCCATTTATGGGCTTTATTCCTATATAAGGAACATATGAACTGGCCCTGCTAAGAGTATCCTAGGCAGGGCTTAGCAGATTAGGAACGAGTCTCTTGCTTGCTTTTGAGGAAGAAAAGTACAGTCTTGTTGAGGGGCAAAAAAAAAAAAAGAAAAAAAAAAAAAAAAAAAACCCACCTTGCAGAGTGACCATATTTGGATTCCAGCCTTTAAAAAGCAAAAGATGGGTCTATTAATGATTACTCTGGAGCAACAGATGTGACCTACATCTGTTTTTGTCCCAGGCAAAAAATGGATGGTGTATACTTCAAAATGAACACTCGTTTTCTTTATGAGGGGACAAGTCAAGCCTGTAGACATGTTTTACCATCTGTAAAATGAGGATATTACTAACCTCAGAGGTTTTCCATAAGGATGAAACAGGATCAGGAAAGTGAAGCACCCAGAGCAAGGTCTTGAACACAAATGGTATTCAGTAAGTGACACCTCCCTCCCCTCTTCTTAATAAAAGCGTCCTTTGCCTCATGTATCACCTCTTATATTCATTGGCCTAGGTTATCCTTTCAATGAATCTGCAGTAACCAGGGGAGAAACTGTCATCTCCTTCTACTGAGAAGCACATTGACACTCAGAGAAGTCTAATGAGGCTTCATTAGGGCCCAGGCCACATGAGATGGAGCCAGGACTTAAAGGTAGGCACATTTGCCTCCAAACTGAAAAACTTTCTATCACAACACCCAGGCTTTATGAGCTTCCACAAAGGGGACTTTAACTTGAACCAGATGTCATATAACATATGGCATAAGAGACAGCAGAGCAGAGGGCTCGTATAAAGGCTACCAGGAATCCACTTTCTTCTTAGTCCCAGAGGAGACAGAGACTCAAGCCTGGACACCCCAGCTTGATCAGCCTCACCCTGTCCTGGAGGATAGAGTTTCCGGGCTCCATCACTATCAGTTTCAGGCTCCATCATAATCAGTTTCACACTCCATCTCAGAAGTAGGTACATTTCGGCAAAGGATGAGAGGGAAGCTCGAATTCAATGGTCTAGACCCATTAGGAGCCCAAGATTGATCAGGTAATGATAATAATCTGGCAGGAGAAGGTTTTCTGGTCGGTTTCACAAGTATACCCACACATCAGTTATGTGTACACCCATCCACATCCCAGCTAAAGATCCACTCCCCGCTGCTGTTACCAAATGAGACAAAACAATTAGCAAAGCCAATTATCCCTTCTGTTCATGCTTTAGTTCCAAAAAACAATGGCAATTTGTCTAATTCCTTTACCTTTATGTCGTTATGTGAAAGTTGGCTGATCTTAACTCCCCTGTAAGCAAGTTATCAATGAACATTACTTCACACAGAATATAAAAGGCTTTCAACATTCATACATCCTTCTCTAAACTTAAATATAGCAGCAACTATGCCTTCTTATCTCTTTGCTTCACATGTCCTTCCTCTCTTTCAAGCTAGCTTGTCACCTGTGGACAGACTCCTTATCCACCTTCTTCCAGGACTGTGCTCCATCAGCCATGCCCTCTTATCCCTGTCAACTCCTTTCTCTCCGGGCTCTTCTCAGCCTGAAAATAAGCTCAAGTCTTAGAACACTTTAAAAGAAAAAAAAAAAGGTTCTTATTATCCCCCCCCCCCCCTTCCAATGCCCACCTTGCTTCCTGGTAATCTCCTTCCCCAAAGATATTGAAAGTGTAATCTATACCAGCAGTCTCTACTACCTCAATTCCCTCTCACCTTCAGCCCATTCTGATACAGCAAAGATTCCATTTAAAACATCACCATTGGGATCAGCAGCAGCTCACACCAGAAACCAATACTTTGCTAGTGGCCATGAGTAAACTTATCAAACACCTCACTGGCTTCTCTCCTTCCCCCAGAACAAGCCTGAAATGAGGGGGTCATTCTCAGTGCTTTCTTCTCCTCCTCCACTGCCAGTCACTAAATCTTACATAAAAAGAGGCCTAGGTGGAGAATGAAGAGCCTGGATCCTAGGCTCAGCCTTCCTATCACCTTTCTTCTAGTCTTTAGGTTAGCCACAGCACATCTCAGCTCCCTCACCTGCACAACTGAGAAGTAACCCAACAGTGACTGAGCTAGACCCTCCCTTTGGGCACAGTCCCTTATGAAGTCACTTGCTTTCCAGGCCCCATTTGTCTATCAAGTGGCCAAGGAACATTTACTTTAAAGTTTAGTCTCAGTGTCCTACAGAGTCATCCATTCCACCTCCCTCTACAAGTCTGCACCGTTGATTCCATCCATCATGCTCCTCATAGAGCTGCTTCTGAATATTCCCAACTGGCAGAGGACTGAGATTTCCATTTCATCTAGACTTGTTTTCATTAACAATTCAATTATCATTGCATTACTGAGCCTTTGTTCTGCTATGGATGAGTGAAATCATAACAGTGAATAGTTTTCCAAAGAAGACACCAAAAAATGCAAAGCAAGTAAGATCTAATGGGCATCCAGTGATGAAGAAAGCAAGTATCTTTAGGAACTACATTCAAATAACTTTAGGAACTGGCACCAAGTTCCACCGAGCCAAGGCCAAGGCTCTGACCACTCAGTTCCTTACCTAGCTGGAAGAGACAGCATTTCCACTGAGATAGGCCAGTATCCATGGCAGACCACGCATGATGCTGGCTCTGTGATCTAGGTAATGCAAAGATGAAAAGACATGATCCTTGACATCAAAGACCTTGCAGCCAAGAAGCCAACAATCCATCTTTTCTTTCAGAAGACAATAAGGAGAATTAGCGTGTCAGAGTAAAAAGGACAAAGGTTTTGGTCTCAAGCAAAATTCTGATGACTCCATTCATTAGTTATGGGACCTGAAGCAAGTTATTTAACCCCTCTGACCTCACTTTTGCCAGTTGTAAAATTGGGATAATACCTTACAGATTACTAAGAGGGTTAGAGTTAACACTAAAAAAAAAAAAAACTAGAACCTAGCACACTGCTTGACACACAGTAAGTGCTATAAAAATGATAACGATTATACCAATGAGGAAATGCATTAGGCTCTATCCCATGTTAGATGTGTGAGATTAAACAAATCACTTTCCCCTCAGTATCTTTATCTGGAAAAGGAGATGAAAGGATCTAGCACCCAGGATTCAGTACAAACCAAATTATATAATGCTCATGAAATTATTCAATAAGGTATAAAATACTCAGGCCCTACAAAATCCTATTGTTAGTGATAAAAAAAAATTGGGGTATAAAATGGGAATTTCGATCTCACAGACCCATGGGTCATTTTCTCTTCTAATGAAGTTTATTTTCATTTTTAAATGACCATTTATATGCCACTTATTATGTGCCAGTCACTAGCCTAAGTGCTATGTAATAGTAATCCCTCTCATCTTCATAACAACCCTTTAAGGTTGTTATTGTCCCTATTTTAAGATGGGGAAACAGAGGTTTAAAGAAACTAAATCACTCACCCAAGACTGCCCCCATGGTGAGCACTCTTACACACTATCCTTCACTGACCACCGAATTGTTGCCAAAACCTAACCTGCACCAAACAGTTTAAATTTGAGAATGTGTTTAAATTTGAGAACACTAAGCAAACTTTCCCTAAAGGACCAGCTACAGGACCCTGCTCTAGGCCTCAGTTTCCTTCCCTATAAAATTAGGGAGAAATACTGGATGATTCTGTCACTGCTAACATGGTCTCTGAAGATGAAATTATACAAACCAACAACATTTTCATCAGAGCTTCATTATTTTAATGAAGCAGTTTCCTACATGTTTCCCTGTTACTGCTATCAATTCTTACAAACTATTAATATTGGGGGGCGGAATACAGAACACTTTGACAAGAGCAATGAGCACCGTAGACACAGGTAGGGGGCATAAGTTCCTTTACGGTAGATTAAGGGCACAATAATTTAGCTGTATGAAGGCAGAGGGGTAATGCGGATGCACGACCTCATCATCCCCACTGGATGGAAGACTTAGTAGTCCCTCTAAAGCCAACTGCTATTGACAATATTACTTGACTGAGATGCCCTTCAAGAAATCCTCAACACTACAGTACCCAGGTTATGAAGAACTAGATTCAAGAAATCTGCAACACTATAGGCAGACCCCAGGTTACGAATGAAATAGATTCTGTAGATTTGTTCTTAAGTTGAATTTGTATGTAAGTCAGAACAGGTACATTTACCTATTACTTATAATACTCTTCATTCCTAAATGTGAGTCATACATTGGTCAGATGTTTGGAACTCTAAGACTTACTGTAATAGCCTCCATTCATACATATAGGTTTTACATAAGTCAGATATTTGTAACTCAGGGACTACCTGTATTCCTGAATTGGGGTTGAGACCCACATTGGCCCCTTCTATCCACCATGTACAGGGAATTGTCACAACCAGCCCACGTTCTCTATATTTACCTGGTGGAGAGAAAGGTCTGTTTCCAGGTGCATTAGTCCCTCCTGAGGCAGGTAGGGAATGAGTCCCATTTTGGAGCTAAGAAAATTGGGCATCTTCAAAATGGAGTAACCAAGAAGACGGACCTGTAACGTATGGTTGGAAAGGACAGCCCAAGTACCCCAACAGGTCAGGACCAAATCTTGCTTGCACAGTGGCTGAGAGTGAGAATTGAAAGAGGTAACTCGTGATGGTTACTTCCATAAACCTGGGTTTTTACTTGCAAAATATGAAAAATGTAGTCCTCTCCCACAGCTCCTGTGAAGGTTGAGATAGTGCCGAGCACACAGTAAGCCCCCACAAAAACATTATTTCCCTCCTCATTCCTTTCCCCAAATCCTATTATGTACAGAACAAGAGAAAGAGTATTAGGGCTTTTCCTTTCAGAAAAATAAAGCCTGAGAAAAGAGCAAAAAGATAGTGAGCAGATCAGAGGACAGACTCAATAATTGTTCTAGGTGGTCCTCAAAAGACAGAACTAAAATTGGATAGATAGGAGTTCACAGTTAGGGAATGAGAAGAAGGATGGGGGGGAGGTAAATGTTCAGTTCATCACAGCAGAGAATTTTCTAGTGTTTGGCTGCTCTGAAAGTTTCTGAAGGAAATCATTTTTAATCTACAAGTTATGTCCTTATGAATAATTCTGTTCAATGAGACTGATGATCTCTTTCTCAAATCCCAAACAAAAGATTGTGCTAATTAAAGGGCATAGTTTTGCCTTTCAAGACGGAGATTCCCAGGAGTCAGCCTAGAGTCTAGAGACACCTTTTTATCCCCCAGACGAGCGCATCATTTGGTGCTCATTAAATGATGAATGACTGAATGAGGCAAACTACTAAATGAATGGCAACTAGTTTCTATCACTTATGATACATGTTCCATGCGTGCTGTTTTTATTTTTATCTTTCAATTACAAGCTTCCTTGGCAAAGATGCCACCAGCTTCCAAAATCTGTTGTCTTCTCCCTCCAGAGTAACAAAATCCCCTGAATTTATAGGAGTAACCATGTGCCTAGTTAAAGTATTGCATTTCCCAGCCTCCCTTAAAGGTGGGTGTGGCCTTATGACTGAATGTGACCAATGAGATTTACGTACTTTCAGTTATCTGGAATGCAACAAACTGAGTTCCAGCTATCATCTTGGACTGTAGGTAAAAGAACCAGGCCCCAGGGATGGAATGCCATAAACTGGAAGAAGTCCAAGTCTCTGGTGACCAACACTAAATGGCCTACTCCCAGACTTCAGTCTATGTAAGAAAATAACCACTTCGATGTTTAGGCTGTTTTAGTAGGGACTCTGCTGATCCTAAGAGATTCTGCTCCTACAACCCAATGTGTTTTATCTGGTTGCAATAATCAAATCTCCAGTGACTCACAGTGCTGCCCCTGACAGATACGTCTGGACACACAGACAACCTCCCCTGAATAATTAGTAGCTAGATACATTAATCACCAAGTTGACGCTTTTTGCAAGGCTGACTTTGGCCTTTTATGACTTTGTAAAATATTTTTTTCTCTAACAAAACCTACCCATTAACCGTCCTCTGACCCCTGTTCAAGGGCTGCTGGGCACTTTCAAAACACATCTCGAGGCTGTGTCTGCCATTCCACCTGGTGCTGCCTCTCCCTGCTCTATTTACCCACCGTTTCTTGTTGGAAAATCTCACAACACCAGTTCACAATTGCTTCTGATTCTAGAGCCTCAAAATGCTCCAGTTCTTGGATAGAGAGTCATCGTGACAATGACTCAACCTAAACTCGAAAGGAACTTCTACCACCACAGGACCAAACTTGATGGGAATTCGGGGTGTTGGCCTGACATACCAACCTCAGGAACGTGACTTTTTTCTCAAGCCTAATCACTCACATCACACATAAGACACCAAAATAATTTTGTTATGTTCCCAGCTATTTATGGGGAGGCATAATATGAGTGACATTTCAGAAAGTGCCTGTCTGCATCTGGGCACTTACTTTTGTGCTTAAATTGAAGTGGCAGAAGACATTTCACTCGCAGGGCATTCTCACATGCCACCTGATTTTTGAGTATGATTTTCACTTAAGTAGAAAGTCATATAAGATTCCTTTGCTTCCTAAACATCAGAAAGCTCTGTGTCCCTCAGGAAACCTCTGAAAAACAATTCTGACTCCAGTTCCCACATCCCGTCTGCTATGTGAGGCCTGTCTGCCAGCCTGTCTCAACTCTGTCCCTACCCAACATTCTGCCCCTCCAGCCCCTCACACCCAACCTGTAAGAGGTCTGTGAGGCAGAACACACTTTTTTCCATCTCTATGATGTGTGCGTGGTAGGCGCTCAACTCACCTTAATTAATTTATCTATTTGAGTAATTTCTTTGAAGAAGTACTATAATTAGGTTAATTCTACTGAGAGATTAACCTAATTACAGGAGAACTTCAGTAAACTGACCACCCAAGGGAATGTAACAAACTGTCAACATACCTATGTGGTCAACATAAGGAACAAGGCCTGCTGTACTGACACCTACGTACGTGTGGTGCATGTCCAGTCTATGAAAATTAGGTCAACTTAAGGAGGTGGTCAGTGTAGGGAGGTAGTCGCCTTTGGAGGTTCTACTGTATAAGATCTCGATTATCACATGTACGTAAAATAAAATTAGTCTAAAGTACCAGGAAATCTCTGATATAAAAGCTTCCAGAAAAAATCCTACCTCGTTTTAAGAAAGAATACACACATGTACACACACTCTCTCACACATATACACACACACAAGGAAGTGCCTCTGTGGGCTTCATTTAGTCTTTTTCTTCTCTTTTTAAATCTCCCCTTTTACCTCATTTCTGTAAAGGGTATCCACAAGCCCCAGCGAGGTAAAGGAGAATGAGGCCTCTTTAGACCCGTTTCCTCTGGAAGGGCAGCGCGCACTCAGGAGGCCAGGATAAGGGACTACGCACGTTGGTTGGGTCACTCTTAGTTCAGTCTCCCTCATACAAGCTGATGGAGGAGGCTTTTATTCCTGAAAGACTCTTAAAAACAAAAGGGGATCTCAAGCTCAAGAGAAAGGAACCCCATCCTGTAAAAGGAGTTGTTTATGGTTTATTATGTCCTAAAGCATAAATATTAAAAAACAAGCTGCAGCTAATTTGCCAGCCAACCCACATTGTGGCTCTGGTCTGAACTACCCATCCCTCCTAACCAGAACACTCAGGAAGCCCTTGGTATTGATCCTTGTTTCCATTGAATTTGACTTCTCATCTGCTGACCTTCCTCATTGCCCAATGCTGGGACGTTTCCAGAGAGTTCGCCTCCTTACAGGAGTGCTGACCAAGTCTTGTAGAAAAGTCTCTTTCTCCTGTCTGCATGTGTGTGTGGTTTAGACTCTTTAAAAAGAAAAAATAACTCTGTTATTCATCCGTGGCACTTTTGGGCTCTTCTATATTATCCCCTCTCTGTACTACAGCCTGGAAATTTCTCCAGGCAGTAAACTGCAGACATTCCTAGGGCTCACCTCATTAGTTTCCTATCTCTTAGATATCAAAGATACCTCACTACCTTGATGCCCCATGTCAGGAAATCAATGTTTCATGTATTTTGTCTGGTTTGGGGTGTTATTTTAGGCAAGGGGATAAATCCAATCCTTCTACTTCACGTTAGATTAAAGCAGAAGGCCCGTGTTCACTTTGAAAACCAAATCCCTAATTAGATAAAACAAAATAGAACGTATTAGATACATGGATAGATCTGAAATCATATAAACTTACCAAGATATCCATAGAACATATTTGGGTATTAGTCTGGGGGGTATAATTACGTCGCTTTTTTGCTTCCAATCTCCTCTTTAAATACAACAAAGCATCAATTGTTTAACAAAGTAAGTCATCCTCAAGTCTGTTCTCTTTTAGTTAAAGGCCAATTCCCAACCGTTTTTTCCAACTTAGGAAAGTCATGCATGCACGTCCTCACCATGTCCAAATGTAATAGCATCCACTGTGAAGGATCATCTAGCCTATTCTACACCCTCCTCCTCGTCCTGACAGTTGCTTTTCATGCTTCTCCCGGATGTTCTGCTTCCCTGGCAGAAAATCTCTTCTAAGACTGAGGTTTGTGCTTCTTGGTTTTTATTTCTGCTTTGTTTAGTTCAGTTTTGTTTTCTAGTTTTTGTTTGGCAGCTATCACCTTCTAATCCTCCTTTCGTTCATATTCTGGCCTTTTTTGAGCCATGGGACACGTTCTTAATCATATTAATATGAACTCTTGCATTTACACTGCCAAATGGAGATATTTTTCACTCGATGGATCTTTCATTTTCTTCTCTCTCATTTAACAGTCTTATGTTCTTTTCCTCATCAGCAAAGAGTCCTCACCTGCCTCTGGTTAATATCTGAGCTCCCTAGCTCACAGGGTGGCTCACAGAATCTCCAAATCCCCAAGTGGTTAATTAGGTTCAAAGGGAGTAGAGAATGCCACACAGGACAGACCAAAAGGCAGGTAGGCATTGCTGGCTGGGCCTCTGCTGCTCCAATCTGAGTCACCAAATTTCCCCCATTTAAATTAGTAGTCCTAATTATTTCTTCTCCTGTTTGAGGCTACACTAACCCTTGCAAATGCAAGAGACACAGCAGGTATGTGTCACTCCATCCACCTGCTAGAACCATAGACAGCTTTTCAAAATGCCTTCACGCTTTCAGTTAGGTGTTTTGCCTGACTTCCCAGCTTTTGGAGGAGACAGATTTAACAGGTGTTCAACTGTCCTGGCTTGCCTGTGACTGAAGGGGTTCCCAGGACTCAGGACTTTTAGTTTCAAAACTAGACAGTCCCACATAAACTAGGATAAATTGACCACCCTGGAGCTTCCTGATTGAACGACAAGTCGCTTGTTTCACCTTAGCAATTATCCCCAGCTGTAGAAGACGACCAATGCAAAAATTAATCATAATTACAATCAAAATTAGACACTTCTAATCACTGATTTCTCTAAGTATTAATAACTTAAATGCAAAATAAGGGGTTTTGGCAAACATTTTAGACACCTTTAAACATTTTTACCTATCTTTCATGGTTTTTAAAATATTTTCCTGCTTAATTTATTACTATTTCATTTTCAAGCATTACTCCTTTTCTTTCATAATTTTAAGAGAGAAATTTTGAAGTCACTTTATTGGGCAATGTGACAGAACACTTAAAAACTATTACCAGAGTTATAAATACTTTGTTTTACAATAAAAATGTCATAAATCCATTTTGTAGAAAAATGCTAACATGTACATATATGTTGTTAGAAAAATATTAACACATAAACATATATATTATACTTAGGTATACACACACTAATGATTATTTCTATTTTCATAAACAACAAGGAAATAAATCAAACGTCAGCAGTGTTTATTTCTGAGCAAGCAGAACACAAGCTTTTAAAATTGTATTACTGATCATAGTATAGTAAAAATGAATAAAGACAACAATTGTTTTAAAAGATCTGGAATTCAGAATTTTATAAATTTAGAAATTCCTTTTCCCTCTTAAAATTTTTATAATTCTTTCTCATGCTTACCCTTCTAACGTGGTTGTGATTTTTCTTTTGTGGACAGTGCAAAAGATATTTAATATATTTCAACTAATCCCCTATTGCTGCCACTTGAGTTTTTCCAACAAATCCTCTCTTATTGCTTAATTTTTCCAGTGAATCACCTCTTCCCTGACATACAGCTATTCAGCCTCTCCTTGTCACAAACAAGAAGTACAGGAAGTACAAAATCACCCTCATAGTGCACTAATAATACGCCTATTCAAATAAAAAAAGGTGACTGTGAAAATTGTGGTTTTTACCAAATCATCCTGGTGCTAGCCAACTGTCCCTTACCACATTGCTTTGGCCAAATGTTTCCATCACGTCACAAGGAATCCTGACGTATGAGTTTCACATGCATTTTGGTTGGGGAGAAACATGGCGATCAGATAAAAGAGTTAGAACAGGGAAAGAAAGAAGAGATGTGTTGAGACTGTCATCATTCTAAAGTTGTCTTAATTTCAGGAGAGCGTTCTTGAGGATGAAGGACTACACCACGGGTGTCCAACCTTTTTTCTTTTCTGTCTCATGCTGGAGAAATAGGAGTTGTCTTGGGCCACACAGTAAATACACAAACACTAAGGCAAGCTAATTAGCACAAAAAAGGTCCGGGTCCATCCATATTTTTGTGACATCCAACACCACAGATACGCCAAAAAATCCTCACAAAACTAGCAAAGGTCAATCAGGGTTCTGTGAGTTCCATGATTTCATCAAATGGTCAAGTGATCAAGAACTGAGATGCCATAAAAAAAGATGGAGACTTTACATCCTTTATAGTAACCTGAAGGGAGGTGAAGTACATTGTTCTTAGTAAAGTATCAATCACAAGAATGGAAAAGCAAGCACCCAATGTATTCGATACTAATATGAAGCCAGTAGACAAACTAATACATAAGAGAAAAACACAATTCAATTCAAGTTGGAGGGTGAGAGGCAGAGGGTGGGGGATTGGGGTGCTCCCACTTAATGGACTCCATGTAAAGGTATATGGCACACCTCTTGGGTGCAGGGCACAACTGCAAGAGGGACTCTATCTAACGAATGCAATCATCATAACCTGGTTGGTTGTGCCTTCACATTAACCTGAAATTAAAAAAAAAAAAAAAAAAAAGAACAAGATGCCTTCTGGCTTCCCACTCCGCAGCCTCCGTGTGTCAGCTTTGTGTTCAGACTGCTGTTCGCATGGCTGGGAAGTGGCTGCCAACAGCAATCAGGGACATCCCCTTCTTTCACAGCCAAGCAAAGACAGAAGAAGGTTGCTCTCCCAGCTTTCTCTCTGGAAATAGAATGGATATAAGGCTTCCATTTAGTCCTACCAATTTAAGATACACATTCTAGTCAGAACCAGAAACAGCTGCCTAGAAAATGCTGTCTGCTGATGGGCCTAGACTCAGGGTACTGGGAAGGTGGTATCTAGAGAAAATCAGATAGGAAAGAGCAGAGGGAAGGCCTGCCGAGTAGAGAACCACCCACTCTGATAGGCCGCAGTTTCCTCACAGGATACCTTCATTCCCCATGGATTAAATCACCCAGCTAGCTGCTGCCTCTCCACCTTTCTGGGTTTTGTAGTCGAATTACAGCCTGCAGAGAGTAGTTTCAGAATCCCGTGGTCATGCCTCTCCCGCCAGTTCCACCACTTTCTTCCATTGTGAAGAAGCTTTATAAGCTTCAGTACATCACTCAATCTGTCCAGGCTTATCCCACAACTGTAAGTGGTGTAGTCATAATACCTACTTCACAGGCTGTTACAGCGATTCTGCAAGAGAGTCTGTGAAGCACCTGACACACAGCTATGGCTCAGTAAATGATGCCTTTTCTTATTAATACTATTAAATAAATTGAACATAAAAAAGTGATCTTTCCAGTGACTGTGAAAGCATGTGAGCATCAGCATGACCTGGGAATGTACTAGAAATGCAAACGTTCAGGCCCCACAGCGGATTGACTGAATCTGAAAAACTGGTTGTGGAGTCCAGGAACCTGCATTTTAAGAAGCCTCCCCAGTGATTCTGAAGCACACTCATGTTTAAGAATCAAGGCAAACATATTCTTCTTAGTACAGTATCTCAAGAATGGAAGAAAAGGTGTCCAATGTTTTTTTATTTTTATTTATTTATTTATTTATTTACTTTTGTGAGACAGAGTCTCACTATTTTGCCCTCAGTAGAGTGCTGTTGCGTCACAGCTCACAGCAACCTCCAGTTCTTGGGCTTAAGCGATTCTCTTGCCTCAGCCTCCCAGGTAGCTAGTGTCTGGGACTACAGGTGCCCGCCACAACACCTGGCTGTTTTTCGGTTGCAGTTGTTTAGCTGTCCCAGGCCAGGTTCAAACCCGCCACCCTCCATGTATATGGGCGGCGCTGTAACCACTGTGCTATGGGCGTCAAGCCACAGGTTATTTTTTAATAGTTGATATTTTCTCCTTTATACTTCCATTTTCTCCTGTAATTCGTATTTCCATCTCACATTTTCTATAGACAAATATTCTAACTTAAATGTTTTTATCTTTTATTGAAAGTCTTTTATTGGTTACCTTATTATACTTCACTATCACAAGAATATGCCTTATAGTTAAAATTTAAAAATATATATTCCACGACCTTAAGGCTTTACTACTACAAGTTTCTTTGCATCAAGTTACTTATAAATATTAGGATGTGAGTGATTAAAATTGTGCAACAGGGTGTCCATGTAGTTTGTGTGCAATTTTTAAAATAGCGATAGTTGATGATAGTCGACAATTTTGACTATTATAAAATTTATGAAAATATTAACATAAAAGGTAAAATATTATTAGTGAAAAGAATTTTTTAATTGGGTTTAAATATCCGAGGATGGATGTCAGTGAGACAGGATGTTCAGTAAGAGCTACGTTTTTATTTTTTAGTAGATGCAAGAAGTGGGAAGCTTTGCTCATATTAATAGACAGATGGGAATAGGAGCTTTTGGGGTTTTTAAAAAATATCTATGAGTGTCGTTCTTTTCTTTAACCTCTTTCCAACTATATACCGAAAATCAGATTACCGTATATACTCGAGTATAAGCCGAGTTTTTTCGGCACAAAATTTGTGCTGAGTTTCGGGTTTTTTGTGCCGAAAAGACTCGGCTTATACTTGAGGATATATGGTATATTATCAAAAATAGTATAGTCTATAAGCTGACAAATGAAGTAGGACTTCCTTCATTGTACTCACTGGCTTCTGCTTCTCTGGGAAATGTACCAGGTAAGCTTTACCTGAGCTCTCACATCTCCAGTCACGCATCTGATTTTTTTTTCACTTCACCTACCTTGCAATATTCAGAAATGCTTGAGAAAACTGCAGTATTTTTCACCGAGGTACACCTTTGCCAATATGATGATTTTTGGCAAAATGCTTTTATCTCACTTGACCCTTTACACATTTTCCTGAGCCCCTCAGATTTAGCTCATCTTGTTCACTTTGTACAGTGTTAGCGGCAGGACCGTACAGCCATACTTGAGTCCAGACACATCCCCGGGTCAGAGTGCCTGTCAGAGGGGTGTGATGTTATTTTGGGATTCAGTGCTGTGTATGTCACTGTGACAACTGTGCTATTTTTGAACTCCAAGTTGAAGATAGATACCAAGCTAAATAAGGTTTGGAGTATTGCCAGATATGCTATGTTATAGATACTGACTAGAGCAGGCGTCCACAAACTGCGGCCCGCAGGCCACATGAGGCGGTGTGATTGTATTTGTTCTCGTTTTGTTTTTTTACTTCAAAATAAGATATGTGCAGTGTGCATAGGAATTTGGTCTTAGTTTTTTCTTTTAAACTATGGTCCGGCCCTCCAGCGGTCTGAGGGACAGTGAATTGACCCCCAGTTTAAAAAGTTTGAGGACGCCTGGACTAGAGGGATGGGACCGGGAGGGTAGTTAAGCAGAAGTAGGCACCTCTTCCACAGTGATCCAAGCTCAGAGTATCTCAGCATGGGGAGAGATGGCCTGCGGTTTCCGTTTCAAGTGTGTGTCTTTCTCTTAACTGTGGATGGTCAGGGAGCCCTAATGTAGGTTAATGGTGCCTGAGTACAAGAGGCTCGCTGATACAGTGCTGGGCTTCTGAACCTCCCTTTGTTTGGTTCCCTAGAGGTTTTTACACTCCCAGGTAGAACTGTTATGATTCAGCATGGTGGAAGGTATGTCCACCTTTTTTGAAATAGCAGAGGGTGAGTGTGACGGGAAGTGGGCAGAGAGGTGCAGTGGCGGAAGAAGGGCTTTAGGAAGAAGAGAGCACGTGGGAGCAGATTCCCCGAAGGCTATGGTTGCCACGGGAAGACTGGACTGTGCTCCTTCCACGTCCAGGCAGTGGCCGTCCAGCCCTTGCTCAAGTGGCCCAGTAAGAGGGCTTGTGTCACCGTCCAACTCTGAAGACACTCAGCACCTAGACAGGGAGAATGGGGAATATCTTATGTCTGGTACTGTTTTCCTCTGAACTGTTGTTGTTTTCTCCATTTTACCACTGGTTGCCCTAAGATGCTCACGTTATGATTCACTTAACTCACAAATACGCCCCTTGCTGCCTCCTTACTGGGTGCGTGGCTTCCACTCAGACCCCTGCGTGGCTCCCAGGCTGGCCTCTGGGAGCTGAGGGACGGTGATGTAACAGGTAGAAGAGGGTACGGGGCAGCGGGCTGTCTTCAAACTGCCCATCCAGAGACATCCAAGGGAGCCTGTCTTGAGACATCTTAGCGCGATGTTGGGGTGGCAGGAGTCTCTCCTGTCTAGATGCTGGACATCATGTGAGGGAGGGGGACACAGTGACACAAAATGGGAAGAGAGACTTTACTCTCCCAGGCTCTTGAATGAGAAGGAGAAATTTGTACTGCTTTGGCAGCCGAGGTAGCTAGAGGTGTCATGGAGGAAGGCTGTGGTGCCAGCGTCACCTTGCAGAAGGCACAGCTCCACTTAAGGAGCAGGCAAGACCAGCACCAGGCTCGGTGATAAGCCCAGACACCCCCAAGGGTTTAGGTCACATGCCTGGGCAGGCACCTGCCCTCAGCTGCTTCCTGGGCAGCAGAGTAGACAGACTCGGCCCCCATACCTACGTGGGTCCTGTCAGCAACCCAGGTCTTCAGCTCTGCACACTTTGATGTTGTAGTGGTAGACTTTACATTTATAAGATAGTTTCCATTTCAGGTGAGATCAGCTGTGGCCTTGCTCGCAGGGTGTTTACAGCATGCTTAAGTGAAGCAGCAGCCTTCTCCCTCTCCTCAGGGTGTCAGCTGATGAGCAGTTGCAATTAGGAGTTTCTTCAGTTTCATCATTGGTTGCTATTAATTTGCATGAATAAATTTAGACTTTGCTTTTAGCTGGGTCACAAGGCAGAATTGTTTGGCATAAATATTTAATTTTTCTCACTGACTGCAGCCCTCAGTGGTAAAAGTGCTCTAGCCAATGTTTCTTCTGAAGCTTGACCTTCTTCACACGCACTGTTGTTTTTCCTGTTACTGAAATACACGCACGTACCTGGTGGGCTGTGGTGGCTCATGTCTGCAATCCCAGCATTTTGAGAGGCTAAGGTGGGAGGGCCACTTGAGACCAAAAGTTAAGACCAGGCTAGACAATAGCAAGACCCCGTCTTTGTAAAAAAGAAAAGAAAATATGCATGTACAGTAATTCATTGTCTACAAAATCTAGAGAATGCAACACCAGACTTGATAGGATTGGAAGTAAAATTAGTGCATCTGTGAACTTCAAAGAGCTCTAAGAGGAAAAGAAATAAAGTATGCTTTGTGTCACTATGTTTTTTCATTACCTACCTAGAAAAGTTTAACAATTGAAATAATTATAAGATTATTTTAAAATAATTACAGATGATGGAGGCAATAAAATTACAAGTCAGTTGCTACATTTTAAAACAGCAGGTTATGCTCTTCTAAGCAGGTCAAGGTTGTTTTTGTGGCCATCTGGAGTTAACATGCAAACGCTCTAGTTCTCTTAGCTCTTTTCCTTTCACTCTCCTTCCCCCTCCGTTACTTGGCCCAGCTGCGTGCCTGCCCATTTCTGGTGGCTGTAACAGGCTTTTATCCAGTGCCTGACACAGTACCTAGCACAGAGCAGGTGCTCAGTTATGTAAGTGTTGAAGAAAGAATGAACGTGACTGAATGATCAAATCGGAAGCAAGACACCTCTTTTAACATCAAAGATGTGGACTCCCATGCACCACTGTTGGGAGAGTAAATTGGCAAGGCCCTTTTGGAAAATGTTCAGTTTGATAGTATCTGTAAAAGAGTGAGCATGCCTTTGACC
The DNA here is from genome assembly GCA_963574355.1 of Loris lydekkerianus. NCBI lineage: Eukaryota > Metazoa > Chordata > Mammalia > Primates > Lorisidae > Loris > Loris lydekkerianus. The sequence continues at coordinate 20,385 of CAUYPK010132222.1, forward strand.
CAGAAATTCCACCTAGAGAAATCTACTTAAAAGCCATGTTTACTTAAGAGAAATCTACTTAAAAGCCATCTCTATATTTTTAGAGATGTATGATTAAATAGTTTGTGATATATCCTTATATAGACTTTGTTTTAAATTTGTCAAACACATACAGCATTTATGAAATATTAATGTGCCAGAATGAGCAGCTCAGTAAAGCTGTGGACATTCAGAGGTGAAAGTCAGGTCTATCTCAGCTTGGGTTGCCACCTGACCACGTGACTTTAGTCAGTAGACTTCATGAACGACCTGAATGGTAGGTTGAAGTTTAGGAAGATCACCAGAATATTTCAGTGAATACCAAGAAAAGTGTGTTACTTAATGAATTTTTTAAAAGGCTTCATAATGATGTTGTTTGCTTGATAGTACATGATAAACAGAGTTGAAAGATTGTAATTCAGGCCAGAAACCCTACCCGATTGTTAAATTATGTTTGAGAGTCTATTCTGATGGCATCTTTCTGGCAGACAAAATTTAAAGTCTTTTCTGTAAAATACACAGTCGTTTTCTACACAGTCCATAATACATTGGTGTGAGAAAGTTCAGTGTTGTCAGCCAAAAGCAGTCTGAAATTTCTTTTGGGAAATTACTCACAAAAATGCTACATATGGTTGATCTTTACCCTACTATTAAAAGACACACTTAGACATACTGAAATTTTATCAAATTGACTTGAGCAGACAGTTATTCATGACTTGGGCAGCCCGAGACCTCAGGCAGTTCACTTGTTCCAGCCAGCAGGCAGGAGGGGAAGCTTTTATAGGGCAGTCAGGCTACTGTCAGGTATACTTTGAGGGAGCCAGACAAAGAATATATTCGATGGTGAAGGTGGAAGGTCCCTGGGTAGAGCTAAGTTTGGTGGTTTCTGATTGGTGGAGCTTAAGTTTACATTGAATTGGGTCTCAGTTTGCTTCTGTAGGAATCCAAGACACCAGATCTCATCTTAGCCTAATGACACCCCAATTAGTTCCTTTAATACCACCGTGAAGAGTTTTACTTTTTGTGTTCTCATCACGTTTATATCCCATTTCCTAATTTCCACATAAGACGGACTTATCAGTAGGTATCCATTCATGCTCGCCACTTGGTAATGAGTGGATGCCTATTAATAGGTTTGGGTGGTCTTTGCATTTCCTTTAAGGCCTAGGACAAGACACTCCGTATTATTTATCAGATGCTCTGGAAAGATGTGTGAAATTGAACTAATATTAATGAGATTTCATGGGTTACTATTCTCTGCTATTTCCTTTCTAGGAATGTGACAGCTGATAAGTTTGCTGTGTGTACTGGACATAACAGTTTGTTTTCTGGTTAAATAGGAGCTGTCCAAGATCACCATGCCAGTTATATTTAACGAGCCTTTGAGCTTCCTACAGCGACTGACTGAATACATGGAGCATACGTACCTCATCCACAAGGCCAGTTCTCTTTCTGATCCCGTGGAAAGGATGCAGGTGCGTGTCAAGCAAGCCCTGGAAAAGGGCTAAGTCCTAGACCCCTCTCCCAACCCACCCAGACACACACACACTTAGTGTTAGGTCCAGTGTGAGGCTGGGGATATAAAAGCCAGCACCGTGTTTGGAGTGAGAATTGCAAGAGAAGCAGACAGTGGTGGTCTATAACCAAATCTGGATATGGGTGAGCTTTTTTTCAAGGCTTCATTTTGGAAGGTAGCATCGTGTTAGGGGGAAAATTCAACTTTGGTTCTCTCAGGGGTTTCCAAGAAGGCGTGAACACTTACGTATGTATTTTTTATTTGTACATATTTATATGTATAAGTATATATACACATTGCTGTGTGTTAAAAGACAGCAAGAAGTTGAACTTCATTTTCTTTTAGATAGAGGCTGCTTACGTGATGTACATGAACAGACTGGATACAGGCACAACATAGGAGACACAATGTTCTCCTTCGAACAGAGCAGTAGCATTCTAAACTAAAATCTTCCTGTCCTTTCATTTATATAAATTGGCTTTTTCCAACCTCATTGGGCTTAACACCAGTTAACTTGGTGTTAAGTTTATATCTCTTTTATATATAAAAAATTTTATATCTCTTTTTCTGTCTCTGAAAAAGAGAGTTTTATATCCCTTTTTCTCAACTTGAAGTGTACTTTTTAAGAAAATTTAATGAATTAAAAGTAACTTTGGTTTTGCAAAAAAAATTTTAAGTCCTTGAGAGAATTTATAACACTCTTAGGGTGGAATAAAAACCACGCTTGGGAGTAACTCTAGGAAGTAACTGAAGGTAATTTCCATTCTGAATATCCAATCTCCATGTCATGTTGCTGGAATCATGTTAAATACCCAAAGTCATTAAACTCTTTGAAATAACTCTGTAAATTACTGTGTTCAGCTAAATTTCAGATCCTGATGGAATGAGTGGCAAGCCGGGCTGTTTCTAACCATTCTCCCGCTCTGTCCCACAGTGCATAGCTGCGTTTGCTGTATCTGCGGTCGCGTCTCAGTGGGAACGCACTGGAAAACCTTTCAACCCACTTCTGGGAGAGACCTATGAATTAGTTCGGTGAGGTCTTTTACTCCATTCCAACTATTCCATATCCAGATAGATAGTTAAATGTGCATGATTTATATGTTACAGCTTTTCAAATGAAGATGAAAAATACACGTATTATCACCAACAGTCATACATATGACTAGAACAAGTTATTGATTTTGATATTTGTTTTTGTGATTTACTAGAGACTGTCAAACATGTTGAAACATACATAATGTGCCATTATAAAAAGTAACTGCAAGATGGGCGGCGCCTGTGGCTCAAGGAGTAGGGCACCGGCACCATATACCGGGAGTGGCGAGTTCCAACCTGGCCCCAGCCAAAACTGCAAAAAAAAAAAAAAGTAACTGCAAGGATTTCAGTGTTCCCAATCACGTAGGATTGATTATCCTCTTTCCTCCTTATGTATATCATAATAAATGATTGGAGTTTTTCTTATGACTATACAAAGCCAGTGAATGCATCTGCAGTGTAGTTCTGTTTGCTTTTGCCAGCCTATTTGTTTATAAACAATTAGGGGAATTTATTTGGCTTTAGTTTTTCTATATCTTCCTCTTCTTCTCTACACAAGTTTTGATCTCACTCAATTCCCTAGATGTTTGAAAATGAACACACTGGCTTTCTCTCTTGTAAAAGGAAGAAGAAGTTTTAAATTGTCATGGCTAATATTACTGTTTCATGTATATTACCTAAATTCATGTGGGTATTTGCTATTTTAATGTGTTCAAAGTAGCTAGCATAAATAACATTGGATTTAATAGTTTGGGTTGTGTTTGTATAATTTCTCGTATGCTAAGTTGTTCTTTCATAAGGATGATGATAAAGAATTATTTTGTTGACCATGTTTCTTTAATGCTTTTACATTGCTTTTTGACTGAAAGGACAATAATGTACACATAATGATAGAGTTAATTACAATGTTGCTTTTTTTCTTTTTAAACTTTAAGGGAAGACCTTGGATTCAGACTCATCTCCGAACAGGTCAGCCATCATCCACCAATCAGTGCATTTCATGCAGAAGGCTTAAATAATGATTTCATCTTTCATGGCTCAATCTATCCCAAACTGAAGTTCTGGGGGAAGAGCGTAGAAGCGGAACCCAAAGGAACCATCACCTTGGAGCTTCTTGAGTAAGTTCTAATCGAGCCATTGGACTCTTTTGGTGTTGACCTACTTTTAGGTACATGCACTTGCACACAGACCTGACCTTATTATTCAAAGCTAGAGAAAAAGCAAGAAACAGCTTTTATACAGTGTAAATTGCCTACTTCTACATAGAAGAATTTAAAGAACATGGACATAGTCATTGCTAATCAATCAGGGGATGTGTAAATAGTTGAATATGATGTTTCACCATGGTATTTGGATCTATTTTAAGATAGGTGGAGTTAATTACTCCATGACAATTCTTATGAAACAGACTTTCTGTATATCATCGTGACAATGTTTTGCTTAAAGCTTTCAAAATGGAATCACCTTGAGAAATTCTGAAATGGCAATCATGTAGCACATGTTAGATTTCGGTACATTAAGAGTTCTCTTCTTTTGCAAAATTAGCTTAATATTCACAGGCAGTGTCAGTTCTTGGCAAGATAGAATAAGCATATTCTATAAACTGACCACAAGAAACCCTGGACAGAGATGTAAAGCAACAATCAGAGGACTCTGAACAGTGAACACCAGCAGGCCGACTGGAGAGAAATCAAACCGCAGACCAATGTGACTTTGAGTTCGCTGGTTACATGCTGTGCTCCTATATTGCCTGCTTCATAGACAGAGCCGCAAATCACAGACTGGGCATCGGAGACAGGCAGAACGTGTTCTAAGAGACTAAAGTAAAATGTAAAACTAGAAAGCTTTTGGAAGAAAACATAGGAGAAAATATTTTAACTTTGAATTAGGCAAAGATCTCTTGTATGTACAATACCAAAATTATAAATTAGATTTTATCAAAATCAAAAACTTTTGATATGAAAGATACTGGTCGGAGAAGAGAAGACAAGCTATAGACTAATAAAAATTACTTTCAAATCATATATATTACAAATGGCTTATGTTCAGAATATGTGAAGAACTCTCAGAACTCAACAATAAGAAACAACTCAATAAGAAACTGGCCCAAAGGGTGGCGCTTGTGGCTCAAAGGAGTAGGGTGCAGACCCCATATACCGGAGGTGGCAGGTTCAAACTGGCCCTGGCCAAAATAAAATAATAGAAATTGGCCCAAAGATGTGAACAGATAATTTGCTGGAAGAGTAGATGAATGGCAAATAAGCATGAAAATAGACCCAACAGCATGAGTTACTAGAGAAATGCAAAATTAAAACCACAGTGAGATACTAGTGTACACTTTTAGACTATCTAACATCTAAATAAGCAAATTATTTGGGGGTGATGAAGAATGAATTTTATATAAGTTAAAACAATTCAAAAGCGAATATCTAAGGATAAATGAACACTTGGTAGTACCAAGTGTTGAAAAGGACACAGAATACCTAGAAGTCTCATACAGGTTGAATATTCTTTTCCAAAATGCTTTGGACTAGAAGTGTTTCAGATTTTGGATCTTTTCAGATTGGGGAATATTTGCATTCTGCCTACCACTGAGCATCCCAAATCTGTACATTTGAAATCAGAAAGCTCCAGTGAGCATTCATTTGAACATCAGGTTGGCGCTCCAAACGTTTCAGATTTTGGAGCATTTTGGATTTGGAATGCTCAACCCGTATATTGTTGGTGTGGGACGCAACCTGGTAGAGCCACTCTGGAGAACAGTTTGGCAATTTAGGTTTACCACATGACTCGGCCATCTTCCTCCTAGGTACTTACCCTAGGGAAGCAGAAACTTATGTTCATACAAAAAAACACCTATGTAAGGGTTTTGCGTGGCATTATTCATAATCATCAAAAATTGAAAACCAAATGCCCTTTAGTGCAGTGGTTCTCAACCTGTGGGTCATGACCCCTTTGGGGGTCGAATGACCCTTTCACAGAGGTCGCCTAAGACCATCCTGCATATCAGATATTTACATTACAATTCATAACAAAATTACTACTTCATAACTGTAGCAAAATTACAGTTATGAAGTAGCAATGAAAATAATTTTATGGTTTGGGGGTCACCACAACATGAGGAACTGTATTAAAGGGTCGTGGCATTAGGAAGGTTGAGAACCACTGCTTTAGTGGGTGAAGATTAAACCATCGTGGTATATCCACACACAGTGGATTACTGTGAAGGAATGAATTATTGATACACAGAACAGTACAAAAGAATTTCACATGCATTGTACAAATTGAAGGCACTAACCGCAGAGGGGAACATAGCATATCATTCCATATATCTGATATTTGGAGCAGGGAAAACTGCCCCAATGGAGAAGAGATCAGTTGTTTAGGGTTGGGGATGAGTCAGAGATTTGAGGATTAGGAATGGAGGGTTTGGCCACAAGAGAAGTATAAGCAGATTCTTTGGGGGTGGTGAAGATTGTATTGGTGGTAGTTTTACAGATTTATGCATGCATCAAAATCCATGGAACTGTACACCAAGAAAAATGAATTTTATATAAGTTAAAACAATTCAAAAGCAAGTATCTAAGGATAAATGAACAAAGATGCAAAACCAATTTTTCAGAAGCAAGGAATTAAAAGTGGGACTGTATTTATATATGAGTATTTTTCTTCAGTTGTGGAGGGCACTTTTTCTGGAAAGTGAAATAGATTTTCATTTTTATTTTCTGTCTCTAATTTGTCATATGCTTCACCCGGCTTTTGAATGCTTACAGATTGAGTACCTACTTTATTTAGAGTTTGGTGGAAGTACAGAATTCTTTCCTGAACATTGTTTCCTTTTAAGAACTACAAGAATAGGCACATGATACCTTTTTTTGCCCTGAGTTAACAGCAGTAGAGTTTTCTAACTCTTAGTTATTTTCAAACAGCCTCATTTGTTTCCCCATGTTATGGCATTTGAAGCAGATGCCGTTTTCAAAGTAACCCTCTTCACTTATTTTTCTGGGTTTCGGTTTTGTTTTTAGACACAATGAAGCGTATACATGGACCAACCCCACCTGCTGTGTGCATAACATCATTGTGGGGAAGCTCTGGATCGAGCAGTACGGCAATGTGGAGATCGTGAACCACAAGTAAGACCTGAGAGCACCTGTCTGTCCGTCGGTTCTCATCAGGCAGGTCTGGCGGCCTGCATTTTTTTTTTTTTTTTTTTTTTTTCCTCTCTCAAAGCAAAGCATAGTGGAGCGTGATGCAAATTTCAGAATCAGGCATTGTAACTCATGAGTCAACAGAAGCCAGTCCATTTAATGAATGGGGTTTATTCAAGTCTCTGATTAAGGAAGGCTGTGTGAACTCAAAGCTTCCCCAGCCCCTGTGAATCTTAATTTCTCAACTCAGCTCATTTTGCTTAGTTTGTTATTCATATAGGTTAGGGGGTTACATAAGAGTTATTAAAAAGGGGTGGGTTTAAATCCTACTTTCTGACCTTGGGGAAGCCGTTTATTCTCTGTATGAACCTCATGTACCCTTTGTTTTACTGGTGGGTACATTACTAATTGGGGATTACTTATGATATCCTTTGTACAGAGGCCGGTGTCTACGGAACTTCAGTCAGCTGGAAAGTTATTTCAGTTATTATTCTCTGCTCTTCTTCTGAATGATAATCGGAACTTATTATTTCCTTCATAGGACTGGGGACAAATGTGTATTGAATTTTAAGCCATGTGGCCTTTTTGGTAAGGAATTACACAAAGTTGAAGGCTACATCCAAGATAAAAGGTAAAATTTCCATTTAAGTATTGAATAGTATGGTTGTATTATTCATTAGAGAAAATGTAGGAAATAAGTTGAAAAATTCTTTCTTCTACAAGGAGTATCTATTTCTTTAAAGAAACCGATTCATACAAACCTTTATAGTATTTAATATTCGGTTACAGCAAAACACTGGTTTCACTGCTGGCTAAACATCACTCTCTCTTGACAGCAAGAAGAAGCTCTGTGCCCTCTATGGGAAGTGGACTGAGTGTCTGTACAGTGTCGACCCTGCCACTTTCGATGCTTACAAAAAAAATGATAAGAGAAATACCGAAGAGAAGAAAAACAGCAAACAGGTGAGCATCCGTCAAGTGGTATCCAAGGAGCTCTTCGATTTGCACTCATCGTTTTGGAGCTGATCAGTTACTGGGTTACAGTTCTTACTTTTTTTTTTTTCCTTGTTGCTAGGGCATATTATTTTCCTCTGCATTTTTTAAATAAGCAGCTGTCTTCCTTAGTAGCAAGTATTTGCCATAATCTTGTATAGGATATGAATATATACCAGTTTTATGATTGTGTAGCAATTGTACGTGGGGTTTTTGTCATCGTTGAGACAGAGTCTCACTCTGTTACCCTGGGTAGAGCGCTGTGGCGTCATATCTCACAGCAACCTTAAACTCCTGGGCTCAAGCAGTCCTCTTGCCTCAGCCTTCCCATATAGCTGGGAGCACATGTGCCCACCATGATGACCAGCTAGTTTTTCTATTTTTAGTAGAGACGGGGGTCTCACTCATGCTCATGGTGGTCTTGAACTCCTGAGCTCAGCCCCCAGAGTGCTAGGATTATAGGCGTGAGCCCCCACACCCAGCCTGTACTCGAGGCTTTGATTTAATCACATAGCTTTGGAAAGTTGGGGTTCTAACTTAGGCATATTTTCTTCTCCTTCTGTTTATGTGCATTAGAAGTTGAAATTGCTTGAATATTTAAAGGTTTCTCCAGAATTCTCTGACCTTTTCATGCTTATTATCAATTTTATTACCTTATCATGAAATCACTAAAGTTAAGACCATCACAGGTGAGGGAGTCATCACTGGGCTGCTGCCCTCTTCTTCATAAATTCTCTTCTTTGTGGGCAGTTGATGTCCAGCTGGAATTTCCCGGGAGTGAGGCAGGGGCTTTGTGTTGCACAACCCCAGGCAGTCTCCTGTCCCCTCCCTCCAGGCAGAAATGATGAGCACTGCAGAGAGATGGCACCTGTTTGGACAGGAAGTCTGTATGAGGACTGATTCTTTTCTTAACTAGCGTAATGGTTAAGAGCAGAAACTCTGGGTTAGAATCTTGTTTGTACCATTTATAGGCAGTGTAAGTGTAGGCCAATTTCTCAGCTCTCTGCTTGTGATCTTCATTTGTGACATGGGCTAAATGGCGCCCGCTTGTTAAATGAGTTAGCAGAGGGAAAGGGTCAGCACAGCATCTGCTCCTGGTGAAGACGGGTAAGTCTTTTCTGCTGGCATCTCCTCTGGGACTAGCAGTGTGAACGGCATCTGCAAGCTGTTTAAGGTGTGGGCTCCCAGGCCGCACCTCAGACCTGACTGCTGAGCAGCAGTCTGTGGGGCTGTTAGGGTTTCTTACACGTGGGAAAGTTTAAGAAGCCCCAGTATTTCCAGAAAGCAGGTGGTGTATTTATTAATGGCTTTCTTTGTAAGTTGAGTTAACTACATTCCCAAGGGGAAAGAAGTTGTGTAAAGTGGCCAGAGCATTCTGCTTTCCTGGGGCTTGGGCTTTTTTCTTTTTCTTTCCTTGAGCTGTACGCTCACAGCCCTGCTCTCCTCCCCACAGCCTGTGTGCCCTCCTGCTTCCTTCACTCTGTGAGGCGCCAACCGTTCTGCACCACTGGCAGGAAACAGTGTCTAGAGAAGGACATGTCCCAGGGTCCCAGGGTCCCAGGGTCCCAGGACCCCTGACACAGACTCCTCAGCGCAGCTCCTGTCAGTAAGAGGCAAAGACAGCCTCGCCCATGTGCTTGTCACCGGCCCTCTTTCACAGAGCAGGGACAGCAAAGGACACTGGTGAAATTCCAGGGACGATCCCTTATGCACCTAGATGCCGGTCAGCCTTTTAGAAAGCGGCCTTTCCCCCTTGCGGGTGAGCATGCTCTTGCCTTTGGTCTCCCTGGCATCAGCTGCTCATGGGCCTGACCACACTCGTGCACATGCCACCTCTTTGCTGTTTCCTAAACTGTCACTGAAGTGTCTCAGCCAGTAGTTCTAACCTTCCAAAGCCTTGAATACTTTTAGACCACAATAATAACAGCACCACATAGGTTTGTTACATAAAGACCAAGCACAGGGAGCTCTGGGCCATGGGTAGCCAAAGGTTTCCTTTTTAGCCTAGTATCTTTTAAGAATCTTTTTTTTATCAAATGCATTCAGGATCCCTACTGGTCACATGACATTGATAAATTTAGCTAACTGCCCCAAGAAAGTGACAGTTGTTCTCAGGATGTCCCGTGTGTTGTCTGTACCTCACTAGCACGTGAGACCCTTGGAAGGCAGCTCTGTACTTTCCTGGGGTCTCAGTGCAGAACACTTAGACGTTCCTTAGTAAACACTCATAGGAATTATTTTCTCTTTAAACAAATAAAAGAAGCCGCTTTACAAGCAAAGCAGAACGATGATGATGCATTAAATGTGAGTGACCTCGCTGTCAACAGCACGAAAAGGCTCACAGCGTTTGTTCAGGCATTTAGCATGTCTCTGTGGCTCCCTGCACTGCTAAAAGGTAAAGATACAGGAGTTTGAAAGCCGCAGTGCTCCGAGGCTGGTTTATATTCTGGTGGTTATTGTACAGTTTGGTGAGACTGCGTAGAGGGAGCTGCGAGTTACTTACTGGCGGGGACACTTCCCGAGAGCTGCATCATCAGGCAGCGTCAGCATTGTGTGACCAGCCCAGAAGGTACCAACACAAACCTAGATGAGGTCTACGTTTCCATTTGTATGTATTTTCTCATGTGGAAAACTGAATGTGCCAGCATCATTCCTTTCCTATCAGTCTGTCATCTCCCCTACTTGGTCTGCAGGGCCAGTCTCAGCGTCAGCTGTCTGCCCTGGGAAGGTTCTGGGACTACAGCCATGAGCACAGCCATCAGTGACTGAAATGTTGTGTGGCATGAGACTGTATTTAAAATGTTTTGCCTGAATTCTGTTCATCTGTTGACTTTCCTAGATGAGCACTGCCGAGGAGTCCGATGAAATGCCCATGCCAGATTCTGAGAGTGTGTTTGTTATTCCCGGAAGCGTTCTCCTGTGGCGAATAGCCCCACGGCCTCCCAATTCTGCCCAGGTGAGACCGCGGTGAGACCTGGGTGGCTGAACGTGGCCTCACTGTTTGTGTTCAGTGCTTTTTTGGGGACTTGTGCAGGGCCAGCCTAGACAGCCTGAGACCTAGGCCCTAGATTGTCCCTCCCCTCAGCACCTGTGTGCGTGTCCCCTTCCCACCCTCGGTCCGCATGTCCGTGGTGTCCTTCCCTCCAGCATCTCCTGGGAGGATGTGCTGGCTGAGACTTCACGGGGCTTCTGTGGTGGGTAGGGGTCTGCCTGGCCCTGGTGACGTACAAGATGATGCAGCTTGGTCAGTAGAAGTCCTCTAGGCCCAGCAACGAATGATTCAAATGAAGAAAAAAAAGAACATTGGTTTTGCTTTTATCGTTCTACTTAAAGTTGATAGGGATGGAGGGGATTTATTCTGTGAGGCCTGTTGTGAGATTTCTTTGAGACAGATACCCTTAGGTTGTGCAATTTGGGGGAAACATTTAGATGTGTGTGATCTGAGAGAGACTGAGCCGCATTACCACAGCAGGGAGGAGCACTGTCCGACCAAACCCCTCTGCTGTCAGGGCCTTCCCTCTCTACAGCAGGCCTCGGTGAGTGTCAGTCTGATCATTTTGCTTCTTTTCAGATGTATAATTTTACTAGTTTTGCAATGGTGTTGAATGAAGTAGACAAGGAAATGGAGAGTGTGATTCCTAAGACGGACTGCAGGTTACGGCCTGACATCAGAGCCATGGAAAATGGAGAAATAGGTACCACCCACCTGTGACGGTGAAGATTAATCTCTGTGGGGGTGATGGTTGGTTTGTTCCTGGGGGTCGTTAGCATCATTTTGTGGTACTAACATTTTTAGTCTCCCTTAGAGCTTTTTCAATTAAAATTCAGTTTAAATTCCACAACTTTGGTTTTAATATTAGAAATCTGAAGTAGACCCTATTAACTCAATATTTATTATTTCAGTAACATTTCCCTGATAATTTATAATATAGCAAATAACCAGAGTTGAATCTTAAATATCAGAGGGGAATTTGAGAAAACAGTAGTATCTTTAAAACTGTAAACTGTACTCTAATTATGTCCCGTGTATTTCAGAATTCATACATCTCCTGTGAGCTTCACGGAAGAGTATGGCCTCCCCTTGGTTAATTACAACATTTTTAATCTGAAAATGTTAAATTTCTTCTCGAGAGGGGGCATGTGGCAAGGTCCAGAGACTTTGGTTGTCACATCTAGGAAGGTGCTACCGGCATCTGCTAGCATTGAGAGGCCACCAGCACCGCAAAATTTCCTCTAATATACATGGCATCGGACCCAACATGTCATTAGCACAAACGTGGAGAAAAACTGTTCTACCTAAATATTCTGATTCTCTTCAGTGAGACGAAGCAATAGTATTTAGGGAAATTGTCTAAATTTCTTATGACTGGAATCTGAAAAAGCTCTGTAAGGTCTCACTAAAAATTTAGAATTTCACATTCAGTTTTGCTCCCAGTTTTTGGGTGAAGGATTTTAATAATTTCTTTGGTTTAAGAATATGCAGGTTCTGGCTTGGCGCCTGTGCCTCAGCAGCTAGGGCACCAGACACATAAACCGGAGCTGGTGGGTTCGAATCCAGCCCAGGCGTGCCAAACAACAATGACAACTACAACCAAAAAATAGCCGGGCGTTGTGGCGGGCACCAGTACTCCCAGCTTCTTGGGTGGCTGAGGCAAGAGAATCTCTTAAGCCCAAGAGTTTGATGTTGCTGTAAGCTGTGATGTCACGGCACTGTACTGAGGATGACATAGTGAGATTCTGCCTTAAAAAAAAAGAAAGAAAGAAAAAAGAATATGCAGGGTTTTTTGCTAAATACGAAGGTTAAGGGCAAAGGCTACAAGAAGAGCTGTCGGTCTTTGTCTTGAATGCCAGCTCTGCCTCCTGCTAGCTTGGGACATACGATGTTTGACTGTGGTGTTTGTGTCCTAATGAAATGGAGGTGAGGCCAGTCAGTACATGTGGATGATGCTTCTCGTAAAGCAGTTGTGTTTACGTCCTCTGCATAGAGAATAGATGCTTTTTATTGACACTTTCATTTCAGATCAAGCCAGTGAAGAAAAGAAACGACTTGAGGAAAAACAAAGAGCAGCCCGCAAAAACAGGTCAAAGTCGGAAGAGGACTGGAAAACAAGGTGCGCGGCCCCTTTCAGAACTGTGTGGCAGAGCCTGGGCAGATTTCTGGGTATGGACAAGGCGGAGGTGTCAGACACTGTGAACCCCAGAACCAGGGCTTTGGAGGCATAAGCCCTGCGGAGGCATTCCCAGCCCCAAGAGGAAAGTTATTTCCATTGAGTTGAAGTTGTAAAGCTGATGGAGTTGCATGACAGGAAATCAAGGTTAAAATAATCCTACTCAGTTGATACTTAACAACTGATACTTAGGAGCATGGTGTCTCTCTTCCTTAAGTAGCAAACCCTGTCTCGTCCTTACTTAAGAGAAGAAAGTAAGGTCCAGAATTAAAGATTTTGGCATAAAAATACATTCAGAATCTTTTGGTCAAATATGTGAATAAGCAATAAGGCCATTTGGTTACATGTATATCATGTATAGGTCTAGTTTAGACAGTGTCTGTACTTTTCCGGACACAAGGGATTTGACATGGAGTAGAATAGAATTTATGTGAAGTAACACCTTGTATTCTATTTGGAAGTAGAAAGCAGGCAATAAAGTTAGGTGGGGTTTTTTTGCAATAAAGTTTCTATTGAAAAAAACTTTTTTAAGAATCAGGAGTCAGGGCGGCACCTGTGGCTCAAAGGAGTAGGGCACTGGCCCCATATGCCGCAGGTGGCAGGTTCAAACCCAGCCTAGGTCAAAAACAAAACAAACAACAACAACAAAAAGAATCAGGAGTCAGTATATTCACTTATATTGAGTAATAGAATCACTTGTATATAAGAATAACATAAAAACATCTACATGTGTGTCACATAATAGCAACTATTGTCCCATAGTTCAAAGTTACTAAACAGACTTTAGAGCCAACATGGGCATAATTTTGCAACCAGTTTAATAGATGTTATTTGATAACCCTTTTGCATCTTATAGAAGATAATTGTTAGAATTAGAAATAACTTTAAATATCATATAATGCAATGGTTTGGCTTTTTTTTTTTTTTTTTGAGACAGAGTCTCACTATGTCGCCCTTGGTAGAGTGCTGTGGCATCACAGCTCACAGCAGCATCAAACTCTTGGGTTTAAGTGATCCTCTTGCCTCAGCCTCCCAAGTAGCTGGGACTACAGGTGCCTGCCATAACACCCAGCTATTTTTAGAGATGAGGTCTTGGCTCTTGCTCAGGCTGGTCTCAAACTCCTAAGCTTAAGTGATCCACCTGTCTCTGCCTCCCAGAGTGCTAGGATTACAGGCGTGAGACACCCCTGGCCTTGTTTTGGTCTTATTTATTAGCATCAAGTCCTTTTTTGCAAATGGACTCATATAAAGAATCTGCAAATATAAAATGTGCAAACAGAGCTGCTCTGATTGGACAAGGGGCAGGGCCCAGGGCACTCCTTGCTTTCTCCTGCTGTGCTCATTCCCCAGGTCCCCTGAACTCAGTAGAATCATTGAAAAACCTCTCATCTAGAAATCCCTTTCTGTGTACTAGAGAAAACCAAATGCTGGTGTGTTTTGTTGAGGGGGTGTACTCAAGGGCACACGGCTGATGAGTACAGACTCATGCTTACAATCTCCACCTTCCTTAAGCCTGTAGTCAAAGCCACGTTGCTTTCCCATGATCCCTTTTGAAAGGGTTTAATGCACTTTATCATTCTTTCCAGTGGCTTTTGGAGAAAACCCACTTTTGTACTATATTTCTAATTACTAATTCCTTTTTTTCCCTGTTCACATTTTCAGATTATATAAAGTAAGCAGAAAGTCCACTAAGAATTTTTACTCTCAGATGGAAGTCTTAACATTTAGAAAGCAAAGATCTTGGTAATAGCCTGAAAATAAAAACTTGTGTGTACAAGCTGTCGTTTGGACCCTTACGCGAGCTTTCTTCCACATCTGACTCTTACCGTCAGTAGCTCTGTGATATACAGTTCTTCAAAATGATCCTGCTGAACCTTTGTGAGACGATGTGCTTTGAGCTCTTTCCCAGCGGGGGTAGTAAGAGTGCATTTTCACTGACTTGGTTCTTCTCATGACCCGCCGTGCATTTTTAATAGTCTGGCTCAGTTCCAGTAGGTCTGGGGGTGGGTGATTGTGTAAAAGAATATTTCCTTCTTGGTGGTGCTAACTAGCTGGCTGGGCCTCATAAAAATCAAACCCAGAAGTTTACCTTCATGTGTCTCAAACTTCTCCACACTAAAACCTGGCATTTCTGCTAACACTCCTGTCACTCACGTGAAGAAAGTTCAGGCTACAGAGTTTGTCACAGGTGATTCCCCGCTTGTGACAGTGACCACCTGTGATCCTGACCTATTCCTCAGAGGAGCCACAGGCTGAAATAGGGTGTGGGGAGGAGAAGGAAGTGGGAGGCAAGATTCATAGAGAAGGGCAGGAGATGAGGCCAGAAAAAGAAAAAGGGTGACAGAGTCTCCCTACAATGTCAGCCTTGTGCAGGAATACTATTTTTATAAAATGTTGTTTTATTGATGGAGACTTGTGGATTCTGTAGACTGAAATATTGAAGAGAAGCTAACAAAGAAATCTTTCCCTCTATCCTGTTGCCCACCTTGTGCTAAAATGTTTAAATTTATTTAAAACACAAACTAATTGGATTTTTCTGCGGGGCAAGGGAGCAGGGGGTGCTAGCAGCTGTGAAGTTTGCCAACGTGAGTGTTCAGATTTAGAGGACCTGGGAGTGGAGAGAAGCCCTAATCCCTCGCATCAGACCATTCCACATCTTTACTCAGCTTTCACCAAGAACAGGTGATCCCCAAAGGTAGACTAGTAGGCGTAGTCTTTAGAGACTGTTTTTAGCAAGAACATCCTTTGCTATTAAATGTATCATTCTGGGAGTTTCTCATCACAACCTGGACTTTTGTCTCTCTTCTCTCCATTTTGTAAGGAAGAAATCTTTCGGCCTGAAGCCTGAAGCTTGATTAACTTTTAAAATTATTTGATTACCTTGACTTTGATTTGCCGGCTTTTCTGAAGTGCTTGAGTTTGCTAAGGCTGACGACAAAAGTAATCTTACTGCTTGGACGTTTGAAACCCAAAGGAGAAGAACAACTGTCTACTTCACGTTAGACAGGAATGCTGTAACTGTGACTAAATTATGGTTCCTGGTGTATCCAAAGTCTGAACAACCCATATTTTGATCATTACAAGTAAACTTCTAAATTTAAAAGCTAAATAGTTGATATTATAGTTTTGTTTTTGTTTTTGAGTCAGAGTGATGTCCTGGGTAGAGTGCCGTGGCATCATAGCTCACAGCAACCTCCAACTTTTGGGCTCAAGTCCTCCTCTTGCCTCAGCCTCTGGAGTAATGGGGACTACAGGCGCCCACCACAGTGCCCATGGGGTTTCCTTCTTGCTCAGGCTGGTCTCAAACTCCTGAGCTCAAGCAATTCACCTGCCTCCGTGAATCACTTTATCTTTTTATCCTTTTTTAAATTATCCTTTTATTTAACTATGTTTATGCCCATTGACCAGCCTCTCTTCATCCCTCCCACACCCCACACCCCCTTCCTAGCCTTTGGGAACCATCACTGAGCCATGAGATCCACTTTTTTAGTAAATAATTTCCACATATGAGGGAGAACATGTGGTGGTGTCTTTCTGTGCCTGCCTTATTTTACTTAACATAATGACGTTCAGTTCTGTCCATATTGCTGCAAATGACAGGATTCATTGCTTTTTACGTTCAAGTTACTATCTGCTGCGTTTATAACCACATTTTCTTTATCCATTCACCCAGTGGTGGACACTTAGGTTGATTCCAGATCTGTGTTACTGTGAACAGTGCTGCAGTAAGCCTGGGCTGCAGGTATCCCTTTGATAAAAAGACTTCTTTCCTTAGGATAAATACCCAGTAGTGAGATTGCTGGGTTGTATGGAAGTTCTGTTTCTCATCTTTTGGGAAATCTCCATACCGCTGTCTAATTTGCACTAATCTCCATGCAGCTGTACTAATTTGTATTTCCACCAACAGTGTCAGGAGAGTTCCCTTTCTCCACGTCCTCACCAGCATCTGCTGTTGTCTTTTTAAAAATAGCTGAGATGATACCTCATTTTAATCTTTGTATTTGTATTTCCCTGGAGATTAGTGATAATTGAGCAATTTTTCATGTACCTGTTGGCTATTTGTATGTCTTTTGAGAAATGTCTATTCTTGCCCTTTGCCTACCTTTTTGTGGGACAGTTTGAGCTTTTTTGCTGCTGTTTTGTTTATTCTGGATACTAGTCTACCTTGTTAGATGGATAGTTGGGAGATACTTTCTCCCATTCAGCTGTTGTCTCCTCACCTGTTTTCTTTGCTATGCAGAAGCATTTTAATATCATCTCATTTGTCTAATTTCGTTTTGCTGCCTGGAATGGCTAAGTATTTTTAGAAACAATTTATTTGGAAGTATATAAACTATTTCCATATATGTTCCTCTGAAAACTAAAATCATGTTTAGAAAATGTTATACAGATTTAATTGTAAATCTTTTGAGTAATTTTGCATTTCCATTACCTAAAGAAAGCTGGTACTGTGGAAAATAAATAACATGTTTTTCAAAGTGCAAGAAAATGATTAGGGTAGCCCTTTTCAGCGTTAGAATAGGACAGGGCAAGTTCTTAGAAGCTAAATGCGGCCTAGGAATCCATATTCGTGGTGAGGAATTTGAGACCCAGAAAAAAGATTTAGAGTAATTTCAGTAGATGATATGTAGTTTAGTGATTAGAAAAATCACAGTCTTTAAAATTAAGCCTAAATTCTGTTATCAGTTATTAGCTTGGACAAGTTCTTTAATTGCCCCAACATTGAGTTCCTCAGCTGTAAAATGGAGCCTTAAGATTAGAGGGCATTCACTCTAAACCAGGCATTTTATATATTGTTCTGAAAGTAAATTTCCTTATTCCTAGCTGCTTAAAAGAATGCCTTGTAGTGAAAGATGAGGAGCCGGCTAGAAGGGGAACTGGCTAGACATTGTTTCTAACAGGCCTTTTAGAAGACCCTGCTTCTGTCAATTAGCACTGGGAGGTGCGCTAGGAAACCCTTTTAGGGCATTGTTTTGCAGAGGTGTTCCCTAAGGGGAAAAACAGCACCACTTGGCTCAGGGCACACACAGAATGAAGTACACTGCATGCTGAATGAAGGGCAACGCTGCGGGCTAGTGAGGAAGCAGTGCCCTGGCATTGTGTTAATCTTGTCCTTTCTCATTAAACAGGTGGTTCCATCAAGGTCCCAATCCCCACAATGGAGCACAGGACTGGATTTACTCTGGCAGCTACTGGGACAGAAACTACTTCAATTTGCCTGACATTTATTAAAATGCAGACGAGTCAGGGTGTTTAATCTACAAATAAGTCTTAAACCTATGTTTTTAAATTTTTTCCCTTGGTTTCTACTCATCTTTTAAAAGAAAAAACCCATTCATGAGATAACTTGCATTTCACCCAACAAAAGTAAGGCATAGGTGTTATTGATGATGAAAGTCTTAGAAAAATGTATAATTTTGCTATGAAATGTACTTACTTGGAATACTATTTTATATAGAGGTAAGAGGAACTGCTGGAGAAGATGCTTTTTATGGTCACTGTTGCCATATTTACTGAGGGTTTATACCTAAATGTAACTTTAGCTTTATGGAATTATACAGTAATACCAAATCAAGTTATTTTGAATATTTTTATGCTGTCATGCTTGAATGTTTAGATGTAACTTTGAAATGTTTAGAGTTTTCCTGTACAATGTTTGTGTGCTCAAATGCAGAGGTTATGTCATTTTGTAAGACTCAAGTGATAAGATGGCTTTTATTCCTTCTAATCCTCTCAATTTTGTCCCTTCCAATCTCCAAAAAGAAAATAAGCCTGAATATTCAGAATAGGTATTTTTAATTTGAAAATTCTAAAGAATTAAACTGGAAAAAGTATTTTATTTTAGTGCTCTAAACTTACCTTTACAATTTTCTGTAATCAATGTCATTAGTTAAAATAGATTTAAATTGTGCGTTTGAACTGAAAATATGTACGAAATCTAGTAATTCAAAATGCCCTAAAATAACATTTTAAATCACCATTACATGACAAACCTTTTTAAATGCTTCAAATTCCAGTGGCAAATACCACCAGAGAAATTAAGTCGCACTCATGTATTGTAAGTATCAAATTCTATAAAAGGAGGTCTTATGCATTTCAAGTTTGCAAGGTACCTGTATACTTAAAATATGTATGGAGACCTACTGTACAGTAGCTTTGCCCCTTTCATTGGGGTACACTAATCTTATAGTATTTATCCACCCAAACCCCAGACTGAGGATATTGCTCCAAGGGGCCTTAGGTAGTTGCCAGTAAATTATTTTAATTGCTATGAAGTTAACGTGTTATACTGAAATATTCTACCTGATGCTAAATAAAGGCTTTAGACTATTCCCAAAAGTGTGGTTTCTTTTAAAATTTCAAATACAATAAATTATAAAAAATGTCTTTTCAAAGAAATCTTATGGGTGCCACAGTCTCCAGGGCCTAAGAAGCTAACCAGCTACCTGGCGCCCACAGTGGGGAGTGGGCAGACGCAGTATTATAGAGGGGTGCTGCTGCAGACCCCTCTATAGGGGGGTTGTAGACCTCCTAAATTATAAAAATAAGCAACACAAGGTTTTATTGCTTGCGTGAAGTTTATTGATATATTGCGCTTGGTGGCCAACTCCACCTTGACTGTTGAATCAAACAGCGTCATTTTCAGCATCTGTTAGAAACAATGTAAACATCAAATTGTTTAATCATTAAACTGAACATGTGAATTGAGTGGAAGATCAGAAATGCAAAGTATACCCTCCTGCTCTATTACCACGCTTAGTTAATTCATGCTGAAAACAGCCATTTTGACAATTCTGCTGAAAGACCATAGCCCTGAGGTATTTTGTAAACAGTTCTTTTTCCTTTTAAAAGTAGTTGACCCTGCCTATGAGTGAAGTCTAGTTTTTGTTCATCTCTCTGATCAGCTTAAATTTCCACAAATTGTTTTAAGTAACTGAATTTGTTGGTATGTAAGACATAGGAACCAGGGGTCTAATAATAACATGAATCTATCATTCTTCTGCTTGAAACAAACTTCCCATTGACTTTTCAACCCCAATCTGTCTTTGGTATGCAGGATGCCCTCCATGGCCCGTGTTTGCAGTCTCTCAGCTCCCACCCCTTTCTTGCCCAAGGTCATGGTAAACTCTCCTTGCTCAGGTGTCCATTTGCATCCTGGCTGGAATACACTATTTAACGGTGACTATTAAAAGAGGGACTGTATCAGTACTTTACTTTCATAGTACTTCACATACCATAGTGTAATTTTTGGGGGTGCTTCCCTAAGGTATATGCCCCTTGTTTTGCTCACTCTGTGCACACAAGGAGGAAGGACTAGCATAGGGCTCGCCATTTTACTGGTTGAATGACATTTGTCCCGTTAACTCTTTAATGTGTCTCCCACCTGCCCACGCTATCCGGTGCTCCAGATATAACCAGCACTTCTCTTACTCTCCATTTGTTCCCAGTTCGTCCCTACTCCTCCCAACTCCTTAAACATGCCAACTAGATTGTCTTGTCCCTTTTAAGAATCCATCCCCATTGTGGCCATCTACCATGGTGTTAGACAACAGACCAGGTATTCAAAGGTGACTGAGTTGATGGCTCGGTTGGTTCACATATTGGGCACCAAACCCTTTTTGTGAGTCCCTGCGGTGCAGTGCACCTGTGCATTCATTAGTCCTGGTGGAAACAATAACCACATCACATTAGAGCATCCCCCAACTCATTCCATGGTAATTCAATTTAATTTTTTCAAAAATCTCCAGGTCAACAAAATGCTGAAACCTCAAGTGTGTTAACGCCCACATTTTATGGTAGGAAAATTTACCTACCAGTTTTAAGTTTCTGGTTTGCGAGCATGGGCAGTAGTCACAGTAATTTCTCCAGCAATACCGTAACTTCCAAAGGGAGTACGTTTGTCACCAGATCCTGAACTTTTTTTGGCTACATCTTCTACTGGGAATGCGAGTGAAAGAAAAACAGGGCTTTGTGGTCTGGGGACATCTTGTCCACTCATGGGAGGACTAACATTCTGGGGATTTAGGGCATGTTTCTGGAATTTCTGATCTGCAGGAACAGCAATGGGCACTTGCACTGCAGCGTATCTCTTCAAGGTGTCCCCCTGTGAAACAACAGTGTGTCCAGGGAGAGGCTTCCATTCCTGTGCCTCCTGAACATTTGAGCCTACTAAAATAAAAGGGGGGGCACCCGTCTTCTTGCTGTCGTCCATCATCACGTACGTTGGAGAAGTGACTTTCGGTGGATGCTGCACAAACTGCGGATCCTTATGATTAGATAAATAGAGGGTTGCTTGGGGGAAAGGCCCAGGCGCAGGTGGCGGTGATGGGCGACTCTGTTGATTCATATCAGTTAGACAATAAAGGGTCCACATGTTAGAATATGGTGGTGGTTGTCCTGCTTCGCTTGTTGCTATTGCTATAAAAAAAAAAAAAAAAAACAAAATTTGCAGGCATTAAAGGTTTGGTCTCTGTATCAGGCGCTATGCACAGTAATGTCTTTGTAAAATCTTTTTTACATATAAATAAACTAAGATGTGCCATAAAGCATGCTATAGAGAGGGCTAAATAATTGTGTTTGGTAATGTGAAAGAACAGTGAGATTCTCCACAGTTGGAAAATGAGGAGAGTGTTGGGACAGCAAGTGGCAGAGACACCACAGTTGTGACTAAAGCAGCAATCTCATCCCAAGTTTGTTTCCAGCTACTTTACCTTTACACATACGGCTTCTACAGGATCCTCAGAAAGGAAACTGATTAAAAACTTTTGGCTTTACCAAAGACTATGTCAAGCCCCTGGAAAGAGTGTTAATGCATCTGCATAGTGGTTTTTCTTTCCTAAAGAAGTTCACACTGGGTGTCATCTGGATCACATGCTCTGCTATCTCTAGCCCTTCACAGGCACTATTATCTCCCATTCATGTGTCACCAAACATAAAACATCTCATAAGCTAGGGCTCAGAACTCCAGAGGGCACCTCTTAGGCAAGGCTTGAAATCCTAAGTCCTAAGTAGCAGTAAGAGGCTTGTTGGCCCCATGGGGGTTCTTTAAGGAAAAAGAAAAAAAAAAAGTCTAGGAATGCCATCCATCTCCTCCAAGTGTGACCTGCTTGATAAAGAAGATGGGACTAGGAGAAAAGGTTCCTGGTGGGGGAGTTTCACTTTGCCCATAATGTGCTGAGTTCACCTTTCAACACTGGGCCTTCTGTCCCTAGTGCAGCATTTTTTTCTTTCCCAGAAAAGAAAGTACCACTCTGCACATGATTAAACTGATCTGTTTTCAATAACTTCAGATACTCTCAACTGATCCTTTTTCAAGCTCAATAAAAAATATGTACACGCAAAGTCTTTAGTTCTTATAAAGTGAGAGAGAAGAGTTTGAGAACTCAGTCTGAGGAGCTGGGGGTGGGGGGTATCAAATATCCTTTAAGTGCTAAGCACAACCCTGTTTTACTTTAGAAATAGTTAAGCAGTTAAAAACAGTGACTTGGTCTGGAAGTGCTGCTTAAGCCATAAGCATAATGCCAGTCCCACATGCTAGACTCCCAACACTGCCCTCGGCCTTTTCAGCTGTGCAGAATCCCTGTCACGCTGCCAGACACAATTTGATCTTTTCTAAACACCTGCTTTGGTACACGTCTTTCTCGTTCTGGCTGGGTAAGAGTCAGGGTTGAGAGAGTTTCTGCAAAAGGAATGGGGATTGGCACAGGCATGTTCCTTCTGTCCCTAAAAAGGAAAGTGCCCCTGCAAGTGTCTGTGTGAGGCAGGGGGTGAGCAGACCAAATGCCATAACAAGATTGAGACAGAGGTCACATCATGTCTGTGTCACAGGAAAACACGGTGACAGTAGCAGCCAAGAAAGCAGATTAATGTTGGCACTTGTTGGGGAACTGCTGGAAGAAAGCCAATCATCAGCACTGCACACCTGCTCGATGGCCTACCTGTCCCTTCTGTGGCTGCTGTCTCCCTGCTCCCCTGTGGGACAGAAGTTTGACATGACCTTTCCTCTCTCCATCCAGGTATGAAGCTGCTCCCTCAGCTACATGAAGCTCCTAGCACAAAATCAGTGCAGCCCCCCAGACCTGCCTGCAGAGCTCTCCTGACTCAGTGCGAAAGCAGTCAAACACACCACCATTTCTTCCACTTTTTAAAATGCCACAGCCTATGTAACTGCATTGCTATAGTTCGGTTTTACATTTCACAAGTGAGAAATTTCAAACCAACACCCCCTAATTAAATTACAGTTTTGCAATCGGGATATTCAGATCACATGAATAGATTTTGTACCTGGTGACAGGCTGCAGTGTTGCTTGCTGCATAATAGATCCAAAAGTGCTAGACAACAAAACTTTGAGGCCACGCTTTGGGGATGTCACTTTAAAATCACTCATCTCATAATAGTAAAAGCTGAACCACAACAAAGCCTTTAAATAGGTTTGGTATTTTAAAAAGAACTACTGAAATTAAAGATTCTGACCAGTTTGTGGGTAGCCTACGTAGATGGTTACCTGAGAAACAGATGTCACCTGAAATGCAATTTATAATTGTGTAAGTTTCTGGTTTCTTACCTGGCTTCATCAAACCTTGTCAGGTGCTGCTTCCCCTTCTGGTTCAATTTCTGGTGCAGTGAGACCTTCTGGAGCGGGAGGGATGGAGCCACTGGATGGCTTTACACGCGTACCTGACCGCACTGTCTCTGCAGCTGCCCCAGAGGACGCAGGCCTGACCTCCACCTCCTGGGGCGCAGAGCCTTCCCAGGACTCCTCCTGCCCATTTTTGTCAGAGAGTAACGAAATGATCTCCACTTCAAGATGCAGAGATTTTTCAGAGCTTATGTGGATGGATCCCTCTGCATCCAGGGGTTGTGCAGAGACCTCAGGCAGATTTTGCAAGTAAGTGTCAGAGAGCAGAACTGTAGCTTCTGCCTCCATGTGCACTGAGTCATACCGTGCATCCTCCTTCACCTGTGAAAGTTTTACCGACTCTACCGATTTTTTAGACATGCCTGAGAATGTCCTGTACCCTACAGGTTTGGGGCTAACTGGTGGTGACTGCTCATTTTCCTTAAGGCAAGCAACTTGTTCAGTAAAGGGAATAACTATTTGTTCTGGCATTTGCTGGATATAGACCACTCCTTCAGTCACAGGCTCATCTTTATAGATAGATGATATATGAACAGTTGATGAAACCTCAATATCAGCCTGCAAAGGGACCTCAGGAGCTTGATCATAAGCAGGAGGTTCTTGTTCATCCTGCAAGGGGAGTGAGGAAGCCGTTGACGGTTCAGCCCCATCGTCTTTAGGTTTAGGACCCAACTCTACATGGATAGACTTTTGGCTCTCAGCCTGCATTGCTACCACCTCTCTAGAATACACATGAGGAGAGGCCACCGTGACATCTTCAGCAGCCTCTGAGTCCAGCACCTCCTTGAGAAGAGGCATACTGGTCGCCACATCCACCATTAAAACGTCAGATTGATCAGAATGACTAGACGAAACTTTACCTAACATCTGAGCGGCAAACTGAGCTGGGTCAGCTGGGACGTAGGCAAACTCTGGAGAGACCCCTGCAGGAGACGGTGACGCGGGTGGGGTCACAGTCTTCGGGGTGGCTGGCTTGGAACAAGGACCACGAACTGCTTCAGCTGCCTGCTCAGGCTCTGGGAGCTCAGTGTGGACTGACGGGAACTGGGTGGTCTTGTTGCTGAACAGTGGCCCAGCTATATTGTCCTCCTCTGTGTCTGTAGATTTTTCCATCCGTGTAGGCTGTTGAGGAACTACAGATTTTCCTTCTGGTTCTTTTACACATTCTGGTTTCTTCTCTTGTGTCCCTCCTTCTGACCACTTCTCTACTAAAATAACAGCCAGAAAGCAATAATAGGCTGAGCATTCAAGTATCAATATAAACACAAGTACAAAATGTTTCTGCTTTATTTTCTAACAGCTGTGATTTAGTGTGGTAATGAGGCCTTCCCGTCCTTATCCACTCCAAGATCCTCAATTCATTTCCCTACCAATAAGTGACTTTTAATGAGCACAGCAGCAAAACTCATAATCAGATATGATGCTAAGCCAGTCAGCATCAGGGGAAAGATCAAAACTCTGCTCAGAAATAAGGAAGCTGGAAAGCTCCATGGGAAAAGCTCCGATCCGAACTTCCACACAAAACTGAGAAAAGAATAAGAGGAGGAAAAAAGACTGACTTGGGCAATAAATTATCTAAGTTTTGGCTGGTGTAATAACTTAGTAATGACACACATGCTATCACATTAGTAAAAGCATTCCTCAATTTAAGAAAACGTAATCAAATGGTAAGCTAGGAGACTACATGATTTTTACACTAGGAAACATCATATACTCTAACCTAAAGATGGTAGCACCTGCTAGCTGGGTGTGGTCATGTAGCAAAAGTCATATTGATCCAAGTGAGAGGAAAACAGAGATGTCTGGATAGGAAAGTATAGACTTCAGTGAACCTCCAGGCCTGAGGAAGATTCCCATGGCCCAGAAGGTCTTGACACTGCAAGCCTTCAACCCTGGAAAACTACTTTGCATCTATCACCCCACACCTGTCTAGCCACCTTAGCTGTTACTCATCAAAAGTTTGCCTGTCTGCTGACTGAAGATTTTTCCTTGGGGAAACATTTCTCTAATATCATTATTTGCTTTATAAGAATGTGTTTGGTTCAAGTCAAAATCTTGTTTAGGGACATGTTTTTACAGGTTTGGCTGCCTCCCACAGAGCAGTGTCCTGCAATATCTCCCCCTACATTGGCTGTTGATTTCTTCTCAATTCAAATTAAAGCATCAAATTCTGTATGTGGATGTCACACCAAATGTTCACATGCAGAGAAAAGTTTCACGTGCACGTTGCACGTGCAGCGGCCACATCTCCCCTTACTTCCCTCTTGCTTAGGACCCTAATCTCACTTTCTTACCCTTCACTTCTCTTCAGGACTTCTCCACCTACCTATTAGCAAAGCCCTTCTCCCACCCCAGATACCTTTGCCTTAGAACTTGTGCTATGTCGAACTCGCTGTACTAGGCACGGTTGAGGACAAAAAGATTATTAAGGTAAGACCTTATATGTTACATCCAGTAGGACAGATAGGACAGATAACACAAATTTGAGGTAAAAAGGTACAGGTACCCATTAATGGTACTAAAAAAGATCTTGGGAGTTCTGAAGAGGGGAAAATCTTGACCTTTACTTGTACCCTTCAGGACACAGAAAGCTACAAATAATATTGCTCCCACTAAAACAAGTAAAAACCAGATAGACCACAAAATCTTAACTTTTCTTGAGTCCAAAGAGCTGGGGTAAAAAAATAACCAAGCGATCTTGTTTCCAAAGAGGAACCAGCCCTTAAGGAAGAGAAGAGACATAAAAAGTTTCAGCTGTGGCAGAACCCAGTGAGAAGACACTGCCGTCACACTAGCTGGTAAGAAGGTACAGCTAAAACCTTAGTGTACTGATGAAGGCCAAAGGCGGGCCAGCATGTCAGCATGGAACAGCCTGGGACTCCAGACCCAAAGAGACTTCAGTTACTTAGAAGCACTTTTCCACAGGGGCAAGATACGAGGCCAGAGGGAGCAAGATGTTATACTTAAATCAAACAGAGGCTTCTACTGTCAGCACAGAGACAGGCAACAGGGCCTGAGACTAACCACAGGTGCAGGGCAGAGTCTGGCTGCCACGTGGATGGAGGGCGGGAACACTGGGAGAAAGACCCCTCTCCAAGAGCACAGGTGCATATGGCCAGCCTAGGCCTAAGGCTGGCACAGAGCAACAGGGAACCTCCTGCCCTGCCCACTGCCCAGCACTGAGTCACAAGAGATGAGAGGCTGCCACCAGATGCAGGGCAAGAACATGGAGAGAGACACCCACTGTGGGGCAGGCAGGGCAGGCTGTAAGAAGCCCAGACCGTTAGAAACACCCTCTGGCATTCCAGGCCCACCTTTAACACCAAGTCTTGACAGCCCTCTGCCA
Organism: Loris lydekkerianus; assembly: GCA_963574355.1. NCBI lineage: Eukaryota > Metazoa > Chordata > Mammalia > Primates > Lorisidae > Loris > Loris lydekkerianus. The sequence goes on from CAUYPK010132222.1 coordinate 47,249, forward strand.
GCAAATTTGAGCCTGTGGTACACCTTGTTCCCCAACAAGCTCCTGAATTCTCCACCCCCTAATTTACTCACCATTAAGAGTTTTCAAGAACCCACGCAATTTAGGGATTGGATTACTGTAATCCCTAAACTGACCCACCTGAGGTTGTTTGAATTAATTGACGAAATATGTTACAAGTGACTAGGACAAAACAGTTGATAAATTCCATTTCTTCTTCCTTCTTTTCCTAGCATATACTGAACCTAAAAGAGTGATCTATTTCTACAACATGCTGTGCGCTTGCTTTCAAGATTTTCTGTATCTACGTCAATTTCCCTGATAGCCTCAGCTATTAGAAAAGCAGCAGGTTTTTCTTGTCCCTTATCACCATCAAAAGTATAGGTGCTCCACCAATTTCGTTAGTCTGTTAATTTTGAATCCTGAGATTCAAAATCTACTGGGACCCAAATCCACCCTTGTTTAGTGTACTTGCTAAACTGAATGGTGGATTAATTCTTCAGTAAATAAATTAAACCCAAAAGTTACAAGTTAAGTTCCCTTCTACCATAAGATTCACTGTATCACCATTCTCAAATACAGCATGCCTATACACTTCCCATACTCTCAAATTCAGTAACTATATACTGGTTATATACTGGAGTTAGACCTATAACCAGTATAAGCTGGTTAAACTGGTATAGAAGACCAAAGTATTTGGACGATAACCACCTGGGCCACCTGGGAAACCAGGCTCATGGGGAGGGGAAGGGTGGTTAATGTTCTTGCACTTGTCTGTACATCCTGTTGATGAGGTGAGCAAGTCCCAGACCTGTTTCCAATGGTGGACTAAGAATGCCACCAGTTCCTACTGAGAAGAAATTCCAGGGGTGTCCACCCTTTTTTCTTTTCTGCTCCACACTGGAAGAGTAACGGTTGTTTTGGGCCACACATTAAGTACAGAAACACTAACAAAAGCTGATAAGCCAAAAAGAAGATCCGTGTATACTTTTCATAATACCTGACACCACAGAAAAGCAAAACAGCCCTCAAGTAATGAATATGCACATTGAACACGCCTGGTGGATGATGAAATTATTCCTGAACCATGGCATCCCACTCTCCTGCCCCTTCAAGTTACCCCTTGCTGTTATTAATCTCACTTTGTTTTGTTATCTCTTTCACTGCAGCTCCAAACCTTAGGATTTTTATATTTTCCTGGCTCTTATAAGCTCGACTTCTCCCCATCTTGGTTATGCTCTCAACTTCATCAAGACAGTTTAAAAGTAGCTGATAACTCACAGAATTCTACCTTTTCTATCTCTGTGGTCACTTGAAAATGTTCGCCAGGCAATGTAGTAAGAATTATTTAGTTATTTCCCACGATGACCATGAGTTTCCATTTTTTTTCTTTTGTCTTTTTGCCATTCTTTCAAACATATATGTGCCCTTCCTTGGGATTTGACCATTATATTCTCTTTTGCTTGGGATTTGACCATTATATTCTCTTTTGCTTGCTTATCCTCCCCTCCCCCAACGTTTTCATTGTTCCTCTAGGAACTGTTTCATGCTGTCATACTCACATATTAGACATTTACACATATACACATAAAGCATAATTTTCTTCTAAGCAAATACACAGCACTATGCCCCAGTGCCGAAGATACACTGGCGGAGACCACTCCTTATGAAAAACTTACCTCCCCATACAAAGACTCCTGGAGCAGAGATACCTACTGATCTCCTGTCCTTTAGCCTGGACTGTAGTTAAACCACCAGGACAGAAACATGGGGTAGTTAACCTCATCTTTAAAAAAAAAGTCTTTCAAGAAATGTGCTTAAACCCTTTTCCTAAGCAATACATCTATTATTGCAAAATCCATTTCTCTCAGAGTTCACTGCACTTCCTCTAAAGATGGGGCATAATGCATTAGAAAGGTCTGAGTCATAGTTCACAGTATTCTAGGCATTCAGACATATTCACTGTGCCAAATGGTTTACAGAAGACAAGTTTTTCTAATATCTTTCTAAGATTTGGAATCCTCCAAAATGTCAATCCTAAGGTTTTTTTTTTTTTAACTGATTTAATAAAAAAAAATCAGTATGATTAAACAAAAAATATTTGTGGGCATCATTCTTAAGTATGAATGTAGGCTAGTAATAATGCAATAATTTACCCAGTGTTCATGCAACTCTCACCGCTTGTGGCACTTACCTTTAATCTGATGAAACTGTTTAACCAGATCTTTTATATCCAGAGAAGTATTCCCTGAAGGAATAAATACAGGAAATAAAATACAAATACATGTAACATCCCATTTAAAATGCTTTCTTTTTCAAAGCAACAAATACATAATCTGAAGTCATAACAAACCTTCTCTGAACACAATAAGTTCTTTAAAATAAACTGCTGCAAATTGGGTGATATTTGGTGGATTAGTTTTGAGAATGGCTCTGCTAACTCCCTCGAGCAGAGTCTTGAGGCCATAGGGTACGACAAGTCTGGGCTTTGAAGAAATCATTTTGGCAGGATGTCTGTAATCTCAACTATAATGAAGAAAAACAAAGTCTTATTAAGTCTAAAAATCTAGGTATTTTTAGTAAAACAGGATCATTACTTTTAAATCACCCCTAACACCGACAGCTTACTATATGAAGATGAGCAATATTGTACTTTTAAAGAAATCCATAGGAAGAGCCCTGCTAACCCCCTCAGGATGATATTAAAATCAAATAAAGAATAACAACAACAAAACTCTGCTTCAGTAAAATTTACTGCGTATTTTGTATAGTAATGTTTCAAGATACATTAAGCTCAGGTATCTGTTTCCAAATAATGTCCTTCCAAACCACACAGGCACAGGCTTTTCTATAATTCATCAAATACAGAGTTACAAAATTGTGTTTCTACAGAAGAAAATGTCTTTTTTCCTCTCATTTTTCTAAATATATCCTCAGACACATTGCTCATGTTTAAGTATGCGATTTTTAGTATTAATTTTTTTGTTTTTAACATTAATCAGAACAGGCCTAAGTTATTTGTGGCATTATTATACCACTCATCACCACAGGACCTTCCTTTTCTCATGTCCTTCCTTAACCTCTGCCCTAATTTTCCCTTCTCTCCTTCTTTTAAATGGTACCAAGGGTATAGTACAGTCCAACCTGTAATTCTCAGAGTTGCAGACACTGTCACCCCAAACTGTGTCTGTATGTACGTGTACGTGCTGTCTCACTCTAAAAAAAATGTCTAAGGCTCAAATACACAAAATTAGAACAGAATTAAATATTTAAGGAATTCCACTCAGTGTTAAGGGAAAAATTATTATAAGAAAAACAGGATGAAGCAACAGGTGAAGTTAGCACCACAATGCAAGCAATAGGCCCTTCGCCTTGATAGAGAAGGGTCATCAGATCAGTCCCTAAGCCACCAAGCAGCCATCACAAAATAGGAAACAGATGGTTAAATGATTCAGGTTTCCTGAGGCAGAAAAAAAAAAAAATCCATTTCTTGGGAGAATCACAGCTATTCTGGATCCTGAGGCCCAGGAGAAATTTCTCCCATGGGTCTTTCATATCCTCAAAAACATCTCCACAGTAAATAGAGTAACTTCATGGGGCTAAGTGGTACAGTTTATCACAATTATTCAAGGGGCCAGACTCAATCTAACATTAAATAAATAACTAATGTGTCATAGAAAAATGCTTTAAAGAATTTTTTCTTTTTTTTTTTTTTTTAATACAGTCTAGCTTTGTCACCCCTGGTAAAGTGCTGTGGCATCATAGCTCACGGGAACCTCAAACTCCTGAGCTGAAGCCATTCTCTTGCCTCAGCCTCCGGACTAGGGGCAGCTGCCATGACTCCCAGCTATTTTTAAAGACAGGGTCTCACTCTTGCTCCGGCTGGTGTTCAACCTGCGAGTTCAGGCAATCCACCTGCCTCAGCCTCCCAGAGTGCTAGGATTACAGGCGTGAGTCACCACGAACGGCAAAAACAAAATGAATCCACATAGGCCAAATCAAATCCCTTGAGGAGGGCAGCGCCTGTGGTTCAGTAAGTAAGGCGCTGGCCCCATATACCGAGGGTGAACCCGGGCCACGGCCAAACTGCAACAACAAAAATAGCCGGGCGTTGTGGCGGGTGCGGTCCCAGCTACTCCGGAGGCTGAGGCAAGAGATTCGCCTAAGCCCAGGAGTTGGAGGTTGCTGTGAGCTGTGACGCCCAGGCACTCTACCGAGGGCTATAAAGTGAGACTCACTCTACAAATAAATAGTAAAAACATTTAAAAAAAATTCCTTGAGGATATAATTAAGTGGTTAAGTGCAGTGAATCCCTTAATGAAAACTTCCTATCAGAGTATCATTTAACAGGTGTTTTACTCAAACCATCTCAGAGAACCAAAGTGTAGCTTCGGCAGGCCTACATACCCAATGTAAGGACATAGGCAGTATAATACCCGTGTGATATATACACTTATACAGACGTCCATAAAAATAATTTTCTAAGAAGTACTCCATGGTGAATAGAAGACTGTTTGGAAAGCGGCCGGCAGGCAGTTAGAATTACCAACTACGGGGACAGCGGCCACCCCCTCGGTCCTGGATCTCGTCCCACTTCGGGAACGTCTAAGGACCAGGGATGCTGAAGGGCCGCCAAACGAACCGTCCGGAGCAAACTTGGGACAATTACCGTGGCACCAAAGATAACTACGTCAACCGGCAAAACGCACAGTCACAAATAGAGACGTTAGGAATGTTCAAAAGCGACAACTTAATAATCCTCCCCAAATCTCCTTCAAGAATACTTGTCAAAAACTAACAAAAAGGAAACCCTCCCCGCCAAACTGTACACTCGCATTTACCCACTCCCACAGGTGTAACGCTCTGAGCGAGAAAACCACGCCTTTGGGGATGAGAGAGACTTGAGGGCCGCAGAAACTTAAATAAATGGCACACAAGACTCATTCCAAAAGGCCTCGGCTGGGGTCCGCGGGCCCCGCTGTCCGCACTCCTTTTGCCGTTTGTTTCGGAGGACAATGAAGTGTGCGTGAGGGACCCGGCGCGCCGACTCCGCCTTGGCTTCCCCAGGAGGACAGGCGGCGCCCCCACGACTTCCCCCCGGGACCCCGGCGCTCGGCCACCTGGGGCGCTGGCAGTCTCAGCGCCTTCCCCGCGGTGGGCCAGCCCCTCTCCCAGGCCTTCCACTTCAGGGACCCTCCGCCTTCCCGGACATTTCAGGCACAGTCCTTTCCCCGCACGCGAGACGCCCCGACGGCGTAACTCCGTGCAGGGTAGCACAGCGGGGCTTCCCTCCCTATCTGGCCCCACCTTCTCCTTCCCGGCTATGCTCTAAGAAGCTTCCTCGTTGCCCCCTTGCCGGCGGCTCCTGAAGGAGAGCGCGGCCCGACGGGCCTTTTATACCCACGGAGGCGTTGGCGCGCATGTCACAGAGCCCGTGCGCTCGGGGGAGGGGCCACGGAGGCCCCAGCCAATAGGAAGGCGGAAGGGACAAAGGCCAGCACTCGGCGGGCGGGGCCGGTGAGCTGCCGGGTTTCTGAGCAAATACGAACCGACGGAGCAAACCGGCATTTCCAAACCGCCAGGAGCAGATCGAGGCGGGAGCCCCTCCGCCTTTGCTCGCTCAAGGAAGAGACGGTTTGGAAGGAAAGAGAAATAGATGTATAGCAGTACCATCTTGGCGTCTGTCTCTCCTCTCCACACACTAATGCTCGCCCCCAGAAACTATTGCTCTCTTGGGAGAGCTATACGAAGAATGATTTCTGCCACGGTGTAAGCACAGAGTGAACAACTGTATGCAACAGAGCACTTTTCCTCTTGAGAAACTCGCCTGTGGAATCCGAGTGTAGCGTTAATCCCTTTCCGTTTCTCCAGGCACAATCTCCACACCACACCGTCAGTATAAGGCTGCAAGTCAGCCAGTACTGTGCGTAACTGCAGCTCAGTTTCACCCAACTAAAGGAACCTCATCTCAGTTAAAAACGCCCGCTGTCTGATCTTCTGTTGCAGGGTCAAGTATCTGTGCTGGGCATTAAAAACCACCATAAAATCATGACCATCGGATCCTAAGCAGCCCTTTCAAATGTTTAAAAGTAACAAGAACCCCCTAAGCCAACTGGTACATAGCACCATCATGGCAAAGACCTGACAAACGCATTTTTAATTCAGAAAAAGGGAAACCTTCCCGAGCACTTAGCAATAAAAAGCAGTGTGAAGGTCTCAGTGACATCCATGCTACAGACACCACTTTCTGGGGCAATTTATTAACCCATTTAATAACTATTACTGAGTGCCAGACACGTTCCCTCTTCTCGTGGAGATGACATATTTAAAAGAGAAATGTTTTAAGACTTGCTGAGTGTATTGAGAGCTTTGCAAATGGTACATTTTCATCCTTCATTACTTTGGTAGTGTAAATGAAAGTGAGGTGTTATGATTTCTGATGGGTCAGTTTATAATGTATTTAATTGTCAAAGGTATAATGAATCAAGCCAATAAAAACCCTAAGTAGAAACATCAGACCTTATTTATGGTGTCGTTTGTAATTGGAGACGTTCCTGGTCGTGTAGCTGGGTCATCTTGAACACCCAGGAGGGGCCATGTGCTATTCGTAACTCAGAGGCAAGCCCTTATTCTCATTTCTTCAAGGACTGTTTTTGTCTTATGCTGAAATGAAGACTGTTACAGTGAAAACATTTAAACAAGAAATTTCAAATTACGGCTCATTTGCTGCTTTGATTTCTTGAACTCTTAATGATTTGAGGTAGTTTTACCTCTTCTTGTTCATGGGTTCATTTCCATTTTGGTCACCCTGATTTAACACACGTGCAAATTCACCTTTTTTTCTTCTGTCTCCCTCCCCACACCCCAAACCCTACCCTACAAAAGTCCAGGGTGCTTGGTGTGGGGTCTGCATACCTCTCCTATCTCTCACCCTTGGGTCCCCACTTGACTCTCCCGAGGCACAGACATGGGTGCTGTTTCTCACCTCTGTGCTTTCCCCCCTCATGTCCAGCCATCATGTTCACCTCACTGCATCCTTCTGCTTTAAAACTCAACTCGGAAATCTCCTACCTTAGGAAGTCAGTGGGTTAGAAAAAGCATTTCCTCCGTGGCCCCATGATACCTATTGAGCTTAACTTTACTGAATAATTCTGTTCCTGTCTGATTCTTCTCCCAGATTTATTAAATACTTAGCAAAAGATGACCTAGGGCAATGTTTCTGTAATCCAAACCATCTGGATTAGAGTCATCTCAGGAGCTTGTTAGAAATGCCTTCCCAACTCCTACTAGAACCTAGAAATTAAGCATTATTTAGAGGTCACCTGGGTTACAAGTACGTTGCTTCTATTTCAACCCAAGTCAACTAGGTTATGGAGCTCGGCCCCTTGCTGGTTTTCATTAAGAAGCCAGTGAAACTGCTCTGGGTGATTTTTGCACACTTGAGTGAAGAAGGGGCACATCTGTTAGGGACCAACTTTTTTACTCTCTTGCTCCCTCATCCTCTGCTCCGTTTTCATTTCATCTTCTTAGCTTGTAAAGCATCTGCCTCTACTGCACATCTTCCTGGAAGATCTGGGTTTAACAACTTTCTTTCTACAAAATATACCATCCACAGAAACCAAAACAGTACAACGCGACTTGTTGAACGTGTGTCTTCATCGTATAAAGCCATATTTAAATACTTGCCATCATAATTTGTTTAAGGGGGAAATCAACCATAAAAGTTTAGCCAAGGAAATACCTGTGTGTGTGTTTTAAAGATCAAACACTCATTGTCTTTTAAGTTGACAGAAATACAAATGTGAAAAGTCTATAAATGATCGACTTCTACAATTTGTGACAATAAATTATCTAATTTTCCATGACACCGCAAAGTTATCATTGCTTACTCAGATGACTTAGCTATCATGAGCTACAATAAGAAAAGATCACTAAGCCCCCTCCTAAAAGGTAAAATCTTGAATCTATTAACCAGCAAGGTACATATTATATCATTATTAGACCATGCCTCCAAGTATGTCAACTTATAAAAATGCATTCAGCATACATAAAATATACATTAAAGATTTATCTCATCGTAGGCACAATCTAATACAAAAATATATTTGACATTTATAAATTAGAAGATCCATCTGAGAGCCTCCAAAATAGCAAAGAGGAAGGAAGGATAACGTAAAAAAGACAGCACACATAGATGCAAAGAGTTCCACTTATATGATTATTTTCTTCTTCAGCAAAGGGTTAAGAGAAGTTTACACCACACCGAGTTACCGGGCAGATGACAATCAGTTCACAGGTTGGATGAGTGACAGCACACAGGCCAGACGATGGTTATGAATCACTCAGCTCAGTATGTCCTCAGAGTCCAGTCAACCTAATAGTACCCCGTACTCACACTACGGCATCCAGAATCTCCACCCCTCCACTCTCTGTGCTATACCACCGTGTTAACTCAGATGTGCCATGTGGGATATCTGCACCAAACCTAGGATAGACTGTTTTTTTTGTTTGTTTGCTTTTTGAGACTGTCTTATTATGCTGCCCTCAGTAGAGTGCCATGATGTCACAGCTCACAGCAACCTCTAACTCTTCAGCTTAAACAATTCTCTTGCCTCAGCCTCTCAAGCAGGTGGGACTACAGGCGCCCGCCACAGCGCCCGGCTATTTTCTTGTTAAAGTTATCGTTGATTAGCAGGCCCCGGCCAGGTTCGAACCTGTCAGCCCTGGTGTCTGCGCCTGGCATCCTAGTTGCTGAGCTCCAGGCACCGAGCTAGGATAGACTATTTTAAAACAGACTTATGCTTGGACTAGTAAAGGAAACCTACTGGATGGTGTTGCAAAGTTGTCTATCCAGTTGAATGAGCTGAATACAAACTTATTTAAAATCCTGAAATCTTTATGGGGAAATAAAAGTAAAATTTTTAAGCAGGCAGAATAGATTTTTAAAAATTTCCAAAGCACATATGCAATAATTCAAAAGGAAGAACTTCATGATTCAGAGTGCTCAACAATTACGACAGAAAAGCGATCTTAAGAAGATTCATAATGTTCTTCCTCTCAGCCTAGATGAAACTAGGTATCCAATATTTTTGGACACCAATGTTCCTTTTCAGAAAAATGTTCTCGTTTTGGCTGGTGGATGTACTCATTCATTGAATGTAGGACAACAATCTTACCACCTGAAATCCACACAGAATTCACACCAGGAAGACAGTCCATGTGAATAAACTTTGGAAACAGTCCACTAGAAAGTGGTAACAGATGAACATAGTTTAGCCAGTCAGTGAGAAATAATAACTTCTTTCAAAGAAATTATCATTTCCTCAAAACAGGTTTAAGTCCGATTAAATGTGCCAACGTACAGCTGCTTTTCCCATATTTTAATTTGAAAAGAAAAATTAAAATACTAACATCATATGGAATCATGTGTCAGCTAAAAGGATATGTAAATAAATGATACTCTAAGACAATACCCTTTAGCCCAACATACATATATTTTTAAAGATCTAACCTTAAGACCGAACCAACTTATGGCAGAGATTCTTAAAAGTGGCTGAGGTATTCAGATTCTTCAAAACCACAGCCGTGCAGTACTGGGCAGGTAGGTGAAATAAATGACAATAAAAATGAGCAATAAAGCATAAAAAATAACTTTAACCTCCTTTTATAATATCTAATAACCTGAGCTAAGGGAAAATGATTAAACCCTGGCAATATACAAGCCCAGCAAATGTTTCACCATAAAATATTTGGAGGCAAAAATCTATGTTCATTTCAAAATAGCATTTTCAAGTAATTGTTAAAAGATTTCCAAAAGCTGATAATTAGACAATTTTTTACAAAGAAATGGAAACACCTAAAATGTAGGTTCTGTTTACCTAATCTATAAACTAGACTTTTTAAAAGATTAGCCAAAGGGTTATAAAATTACCTTCTATTTGCTCCTACCTGGTTGGCTTTCAAAAGAAAACAAATGTTCATCGGTTTGAAACATTTCGCAGACAGTCTGGAGATGAACAGTTTGATGACGTAACTTCAGATGAAGAGCATTTGTTCTTTTAATAAGTAAAACATGGAATTCTGGGTTATTAACATGTATTATTTTTACAATAAGAGAATATTTGGATGGTGGTTAGGAAACCTGCTTTCTATTCATTGCTGTGCTAATAATAGGGATTAATTAATTGGGATAAGCCAATTAGACTTTCTGTGCCTGAGTTTCATTGCCTGTAAGATGGAAGGAAGAATATCTGTGCTATGTCATTCACAGAGGAGAAAGTAAACACTAGAAAGCACTTTTATTTTTTCAAAACACAATATAAATGCTATGCCATGATATTGTTAATATTTTTACAGTTATTACCTCGTAATGTTACCCATTCAGATATGTGCTCAAGGTAGGTGTTCCTACAAGATCATTTCATAGGTTGAATATTTAGTTCGATTTTATTTTAAAAATAATAAATTGAAAAACTAAAATGTTTGAACAAGGTCACTTAACCTTCTCCCCAGGTGATCATCATCATCCACATCATTACTTTTTAGCTGTATGTTTAAAAGAGGACATCTTTAATATGTCAGCTTAACTGGGAAAACGTGTCCCTGGCACAGGTGGTTTTTCAGAAGAAAAGCCGATCTTCACAAGAGTCTCATCTTCTGCTTTTATTTTAAAGTGCAGACCCTGGGTGGGGAGGGACAGAGCGGGCACGCTGGGTCTGTCACTGAGGAACCAATTCCCTCAGAGAGGCCAGAGCAGCATGGATGCGGACATGCAATCTGTTTTCAAAGTCGTAGCCAGAGAAGTCCTCCTGTAAGAGCAAAGGAAGACATTTGCAAAGCTCTGTTAGCTAAGTATGTACAGTGCACTGCAGAGTAAGTCACACCAAACTGTGCACTTCTTAAAGTCAAGTCCCTTTCACTGCTAGCAAAGGCTTCACGTCCTCTTGATTTTCTTACTCTCCAAAACGAAAACTCTGTGTTCATTTAAAACATGTCAACTGATGTTTCTCTTGGACAATTTTCCTTGCTTTTCTTGGAACAGTAGTCTTAGGTTGTGCTCAGCATGTGTGACTGTTAGAAATTCTTCATTCAAGAATGTAGAGATGAAATCTAAAGTTATTTGCCCACACTAAGACTAGAGTGTTTCTACAGCAGGATGAAACACTTCATAGGAGTCTCTTATGATCGTGGTAGTTTCCCTTAAAAATCAAGTGCTCACTGATTCGATCAGTTATCACTTCTCCTTTCCAGAAATATCACCCACCAGAACATCACTTCACAGACTTTCTTGAATTCAGGCTCAGGTGTACCCTGCCCAGGATAAGAAGGGGCCCCTGAGAAAAAAAAGATTCATGATTTTTACCTTTGCTTGAAGAAGGAGAGTTCTGCCTCTTCCAACAGTCTATGAATAGAAGAAAGACATATTATCTCTTAATAGCTATATTTACATATACTCAAGCATAAAATGTTATAAAAGGAAGATATGTTAATTAAAATAATTTATAGAAGACATAGCACAGTCAACTGTTAATTCAAGTATAATGACTCTGATTTTCTTTAATATAAAGATGTTTATTAGTTTCCATGAAGATATTACTTGATAAATAATTTTTCATAATCTTCACTATCAGTCTATAAAAGAAAACATCTAAGGTCTTCCTTAGATTAAAATCTTACTAAACAACTAAAACTAATGATAATTAAAGGTCTTATGTGAAGTTGGTGAGTTATATGTCTTCTTTTTTGTGTGTTTACAGATGGGGTCTTGCTGTGTTGTCCAGGCTGGCCCAAACTCCTGGGTTTTAGCAATCCTCCCACCTCAGCCTCCTAAGTCATGCACCACCAGACCTGGCTTCTATTTCCTTTTGAAGGCACTACGTCAACAAATAGGATAGTTTTGTTATATGTGATGCATGTATATTAAGACTGCATGAAAAGTAAACATTCATTAAAACAAAGAATATGGTTTTTGAACTTTCTACCTCAATTCATAAAAACTGCACTTTTTTTTGTTGTTGTTAAAATTAGACTTTCAAATTAAAAGACTCTCTAATTAAAAGCCCATCTTTGGCAGATAGGCTGTATGTTTAAGAATTAGGCTAAAGACATATTTTTATTGATTTAGCTTAATGTTTAAAAAGCTCACATTTGAAAATAGAGTTAAATTTACTAAAAATTAAAAATTTTTAAAGCTAACATATGAAGTCATGTTGAGCCCCTAAAAGAAGGTACCAAGCAAATTTGGGCACTACTGAAACTCAAAACAACAAAAAAACCCTATCCCAGGGCAGCGCCGTGGCTCAGTGGGCCGGCCATATACACCGAGGCTGGTGGGTTTGAACCCAGCCCGAGTCAGCTAAAACAACGACAATTACAACAACAACAAAAAAGTAGCCAGGCATTGTGGCGGGCACCTGTAGTCCCAGCTACTTGAGAGGGTGAGGCAAGAGAATCACTTAAGCCCAGGAGTTTGAGGTTGCTCTGAGCTGTGATGCCATGGCATTCTATCCAAGGTGACAGCTTGAGACTCTGTCTCAAAAAATAAATAATAAAATAAAACCCCATACCATTACTAACATAAATATGTGTTTTAATAGTAACCATTAACTTACATTTGTGTGGTATTCTGAAAATTTTTTAGTAATTATATACATTTTATGCATTGATTTTCACTATAATTTTTATAACATTGGCAAAGCAGGTTCTTTTTAATCTCATTTTATAGATTAGAAAGAAAATACGTGGTTAAGGAACCTAAACAGTTCCTTAACCAACCTAAACAGTTCCTTAACCTGTCTATTGAAATAAATGGCCATGCTAGAATAATGTAGCTCTATATTCTTCTGAATGAACCGCACTACCAGATATTATACTATCTGAAAAAGGCAAGGATTTTCCCTTCAAATAAATCTTTTTCTGAAATGCTGCATCTGTACAGTCATGCACCACATAAGGACATTTGGGTCAATGACAGGGAATATATGACAATATTCCCATAGATTATAATGTCGCTGAAAAATTCCTATTACTTAGTGATGTCACCGTAGTCATGAGTCATGGTATAAAAGCCTTACTCACCTATTTGCAGTGATGCTGGTGTAAACATGCTGCATTGCTAGTTGTAGAATAGCCTAGCACATGTAACTACCTATAAAATGTAACACTTGATAGTGACAGTAAATGACTATGTTACTGGTCGATGTGATGATCATACTGTACTTTTTTAATGCTATTGCATAGTGTATTTCTACTCATAAAAAACTGTGACACAGCCTCAGGCAGGTCCTTCAAGAGGAAATCCAGAAGGCAGCATTGTTATCACAGGAGATGACAACTCCATGTCAGGTTACTGCCATACACCGAGGCTGACAGGTTCGAACCGGGGAAGACGGTGGAAGACGAAAAGATGGAAAGCAGTGACTCTGATGTTCCCAGCCCTGTGTAGGTCGAGTCTAATGTACATGTTTTTGTCTTAGTTTTTAATAAAAAAAAGTTTAAAAAGTAAATATAGGCCAGGTGTGCTGGCTCACTCCTATAATCTTAGCACTCTGAAAGGCCAAAGTGGAAGGATTGTTTGAGCCTAAGAACTGAGGCCAGCTTGGGCAACATGGTGACAAATGTTGCTCTACAAAAACCCAGAAATATTGACCAGGGGCAGGGGTGCAAGCCTGTAACCCTTGCTACTGGGAAGGCTGAGGCAGGAGGATTGATTTAGACCAGGAGTTTGAGGTTGCATTGATCTCTGATGACACCACTGTACTCTAGTTCAGGCAACAAACCAAGAGTCTGTGTTAATAATAATAATGATAAAACTAAAAGTTATAAAAATAAAGAAAGTTTGTAGAATAAGGATATAAAGAAAGAAAATAATTCTGTACAAATGTATAATGTATTTGTCTTTCAAATAAAGTGTTTTTATAAAAGTCAAAAAGTTAAAAAAATGGTAAGGTAAGAAAGGTGCAGTGAACTAAGGTTAATTTATTATTAGAGAAAAATACCTGTGTTGTTTACAAATTTAGTGTAGTCTAAATGTCCAGTGTTTGTAACCTACAGTAGTGTACAGTAATGTCCCAGGCTTCACAGTCACTCACCACCCGCTCACTCGCCCAGACCAACTTCCCGGACCTGCAAGCTCCATCTGTGCTAAGTCCTCTACAGAGGTGTAACTTTGATTTTCTATACCCTATTTTTATTGTGACTTTTCTAGGTATAGAGATGCTCAGATACAAAAATACTTGTCCTCATGTTACAACTGCCTACAGTATTCACTACAGTGAAGTGCTGAACAGGCTGACAGCCTGGGAACCATAGGTTATACCAAGTGTGTAGCAGGCTGTGCCATCTGGGTGTGTGCAAATACACTCTTACAAAGCCAGCACAGTGATGCATTTCTTAGAATGTACCCTGTCCTTAAGAGATGCACAACTGTAATTTGGAGTCTAGAGAAGAAATTACCATCTTAAAGACAATAAGGCAGGTTTAGTAGCTTCTTATACTCACCCTATGTGAAATCAAGCAAAACAAAATGAAGAACACTACGTTCAATCAACTTATTTTAAATGAAGGATGCTTTGTGCCTGCTCACTTGGACATTTTTGTTGATGAACGTTATTATTTGATTGATTGATAGATAGATAGATAGATAGATAGATAGATAGATAGATAGATCTTACCTCTGGTTTGTCTATTAGCAGACAGCCAAGTTCGTAGCAGGCATATGGCTGAACATACAAGTTATTCTGACGACACAACTCATCTTTAACAGCTCGCTGAAAGAACTGTAAGTAATATAAACGTTCTTGGAATTAATTCATTTTCCTACTTAGCGTAAGGCTTATCACAATTTTCTGGCGGCAGGAAGGGGGACTCATTTTCTTTTTGTTTTCCAGCTCTGATTTTCTCTTCTTTCCTTCCCACTCGCATCTCTGATGTCCTTTACGGGCCTGCCCAGCAAGCTTCCACCAGAACCTGGTGTCGGGCTACCTAAGTTATGCTACTTATTTTTCTAGTGGACACAAGAGCCGATACTGATTTTACTGCTCAGAACATCTTTATCTACATCTAAAAGTCTAAATGTCCCATTTCAATATTTAAAATAGAAAACACAGGAGCCAAGAACCATCGCTTGACAAGTATCTTGACTATCTTGCTGGCACATAAGCATTTGCACTAAAATAGACTATTTAGAACTGTAATAACTATCGTAACACCCCATACTGAAAGATTAATTTAAAATTACAACATAAATGCATTCACATTCTAGGATTTAAAAGCCAAAAGTCTCCTAATCCTATACGTGAAACTCTTTGAAAGAGGAGTCCAAGTACAAGTGGGACAGACTCATTCAAAAGAAACAACACGAGCAAAAATCTTGGTTAGAAAAATCCCTCCAACTATATTTGAAAATAATTAATGGTTCTTTTGTACATCATTTATACAAGAATACCCTAAGCTAACACCTTTCTGTGATCTGCAGTCATACAGAGGAAACGAGCCCTGAACATACATCTGATGGTTTTTGGTTTTGTTTTCGGTTTTGTCTAACCGGGAAACTTCCCACTGATCCTTTCAGATTTCCCCCCTCTCCAGCTGAAAATGTCATCTTTGATAAATACCGTATATACTCGAGTATAAGCACAAATTTTGTGCCGAAAAAACTGAACTCGGCTTATACTCGGGTCATACAGGTTATTTGATTCTGTACGCACACACCTAATCAGATGCACGTAGTCTCCAGTCGTCTTCTGCCGTCTGCTTGAGGGGGCGGTGCTGCAGCTCAGTCCACAAGTCCCGGCTGAGCTGAAGAGGTAGGCGGCTGAACTGAACTGTATTCCCCTGAACTATTTAACCCACAATATTTAATGGCACATTTAATTAAGTGAAAACCCCATTTAAGGCAGTAAAGTCTTGTAAATAAATGCTTATAAATCCTG
>CAUYPK010132224.1:0-43105 GCA_963574355.1 Loris lydekkerianus
TTGAGGGGTCTGTGAGCTATAATGCCAGGGCTCATCACAAAGAGTGACATAGTGAGAGTCTGTCTTTAAAAAAAATATATAAATATATATATAGATATATATATATATATATATATATATATATATATATATATATATATATAATGCAAAAGAGGGCCACCCAAGTCTCACTCTGTTGTCCTGGGTAGAGTGCCATGGTGTTGTCATAGCTCACAGCAACCTCAAACTCCTGACCTCCCAAATAGCTGAGACTACAGACACTCACTTGCCACTACTCCTGGCTAGTCTTTCTATTTTTTGGTAGAGATGGGGTCTCACTTTTGCTCAGGCTGGTCTTGAACTCCTGAGCTCACCCACCTTGGCCTCCTAGAGTGCTGGAATTATAGGCGTGAGCCACCACACCTGGCTTGGCAGCTGTTTAATGGAGATTGTCTCATATGGTTGGTCCTCACAGGTAGGTAGGTAGGTAGGTAGAATTGGTAGTTACAGGTCAGGAGGCTGAGAGCAGGTTAACTAGCTCACTCAGGCAGCTTGCAGACCAAGCCAGATGCTGCCCATCGTTGGTGCTGCTTCAAGAGGGAAGCGTTTAGCATGTGGGGGTCTCCATAGTTAGTCCTGGATACTAAGTGTATGAGGCTGTTTTATTTTCTATTTTTCCTTATTCCCTTGAGAAACTGTATTTTACTTATGTTCTCTTAACATTTTCCCCTGGAATGTTAAAAGAAAACAAGGCTGTGTCGTCTTTGAGTTTGTGTCTGGTGCTTTCCCTTAGGGCACAGTCTTTTGCTGAGCGTCTGCGTCTGGGAATTGCAGTGATTCATGGAGAAGCGCAGGATGCAGAGTCAGACTTGGTGGACGGACGCCATTCCCCGCCCATGGTCAGGAGTGTGGCTGCTATCCACCCTAGCCTGGAGATCCCCAGTAAGTTGCTGGAGCCTCTCAGATGTTTCCTCTGATGTGAAAGCTAGCTAAACTGTTTGTGGGTTTTTTTTCTTTTCAATGTGAATGTTCTCCTTTTTTTTTTTTTTTCTTAAGTTGGCAAAAACTGTTTAATACCTTTTAGCCAGATGTAATGTTGATTCACTTCTCTGATGACCCTGTGAATGACAGAGCCCTTTATAAGCAGTCTTTCTTTGCAAGGCTTTATGATAGCGTCCGAACTATTTAGGCTCAGTCATGGTATTTCAGAGAATTTTATTGATGCATTTAGAAGTATATCCTAGAAAGTAGTTTAACATAAGCAAAAAGTTTTTGTGTGTATAAAGTTAGTGACTACGGTGTATTTTTCTTACAATCAAAATATTGGAAAGGTTTAAATGATTTCACTGAGGGTAGGGCTTAGTAAGTTGTATCAGAACAGCTGATTATCCAGCGTTTAAAATAATCAAGACTATCTGGAAATAGGAGACAGTATCTGGAATATATGAATAAGGCAAAAATGTCTTAGTCACTTTAGCATAATAACCTCACACTAGATACTTTATAAACAAGATAAATATATTATTCATAGTTCTAGAGGCTGTGTAGCTGTGACGTTCAAGACCAAGGTGCCAGCACTTATGATACCTGGTGAAGGCCTCCTCCTCAGAAAGAGCACCCTCTTGCTGCACCCTGACATGGTGGAACTTTTATGAGAGTACTAATCCCATTCATGAGAGTGGAACATCATGACCTAATTACGTCCTAAAGGCCCCAGCTCTTATCACCACTACAATGGTTTTCAACATGAATTTGGAGTTGTGCGAACATTCAGACCATAACATTTTACTCCTGGACCCCAAAATTCATGTCCCTTTTAAATGCAAAATGCATTTATCATAATAGCCCTTAAAGTCTTAACTTCAGTTAAGTCTTAACTAACTTCTAGCATCAGTGTTAAAGTCCAAAGTCTCATCTAGATATCTTCTAAATTAGATATGGGTTAGGCTCAACCTTGGATTCATTCTGAGGCAAATTTCTCTCCTGCCAAAAACAGACAAGTAGTTGGTTCCAAAATGCAGTGATGGGACAGAAATAGGATAGACATTCCCATTCCAAACGGGAGAAATAGGAAAGAAAAGGACCAAGAACTGACCAAGTGCAAAACCCAGCAAGACAACATTAAATCTTAAGGCTCTAGAATAATCTTTAACTCAAAGGCCCACCTTTCAGCCACTGGGGCAGGGGTTGGCCCTGTAAAGCTCTGAGCAGCCCCACTCGTGTGACTCTGCTGGGAGCAGTCGGTGCAGCAACTTTTCACACATTTCTCTAAGGCGGGTGTTACACACTGGTGACTCTTCCAGTCTGGGGTGTTGGGGGCAGCTCTGCCTCCACAACTATACCTGGCATTGCCCTGATCAGGGTTCTCTGTGGTGGCCCTGCCCCTGTGGCAGTTCTCTGCCGGGACCCTGATGCTTCTTGGGGTGTCCTTTGAAGACCAGGTGGAGGTGGCCATACTTCCATAGCTTATGCTGTCTGCGTACCATGGAGATGGCAGTTCGTAGACTCCACCATGGCTTACTGCCCAAGCTTCATCTTGGCCTACCTGGGCCACAGCTGAGGAGCCTAGGAGCACTGCTCAGAGGCTGGGAAGGGAGCCCCAAAGATCTCAGAAACACCTTTGAGGATCACTACTCTATTGCCTTGATGACTGGCATCTGGCTTTCTTCTGCCCACACTGACCTTCTTATCAGACACTGGCTTGGTCAGACCCTTGGGGTTTCAGCATGTTTTTGCATTCTCCACGTTATGGCCAAACTGATAATTTTCCATATATTTAAGTTCTGCTTCCTTTTTAATGATAAATTCCATCTTTGATTTGTTTCTCTCTTGCATTTTCTGTAAGCAGGCAGGCAGAAGCCGCACTGTATCTTCAGTACTTTGTGTAGAGATTTCTTCTGCCAAATACCTGTAAAGTTACCACCTTTCACAAAACATTAGGACATGAACACAATTCAGCCAAGTTCTTCACCACTTTACAACAAGGATACCCTTTTCTCATTTCCAACATGTTGTTCTTCATTTCTATCTGAAACCTCACCAGGAAAGTATTTATTGTCTGTATTTCTGCCAATATGCTGACTATGATCACTTAGGTAACTTCTAAGAAGATTCAGGCTTTCTGCCACAGCACTCTACCCAGGGCACTAGCTTGAGGCTCTGTCTCAAAAAGAGAAGATTCAGGCTTTCTCTACAGCTTTGCTTTTCTTCTGAACCTGTCTTAGTCCATTTTGTGTTGCTGTAATGTAACATCTGAGACTGGTATAGAAAAGACATTTACAGCTGGTCCTCAAATAACATCATTTTATTCAATGTCATTTTGTTAACAATGTTGGTGGAAAATACAACAATTCCTGCCAGGGGCCTTGTCTGTGTGAAGCTTGCACATTTTCCACATGTCTGTGTGGACTTTGTCTAGGTCCTGCAGTTTCCTCCCACTTCCCAAAGATGTGCGTGTTAGGTTAACTGGTGAGTCTAAAGCAGGGGCTGTGAACAAGTTCGACACAAAGAGCCAACATTTTAAACTGTGAGAGTCAGAGAGCCACACCATGCAGTGACCTGCCAAAACAGACAAACACTCACACAAAAGCATATAATGTTAACAATAATATATTAAACACATAATATAACATGCTCAGTCAGGCGTTTTTTGTTACCTTGTTGGAGCTGCATGAGGCTCGAGAGCCGCATGTTCGCCACCCCTGCCCAAGATGCTATTTGCTGGGCACATTCTATTCTCATTATAAAAGCCATATGTATTGCAAGGCATAGCCCTCCTATGTACTGACTTTTAATCTCCCTTTACTGCTTGATTTGATTTTTTAATTTACACAGAGTAAAATTCAGTGTTTTGGTGTACAGTACAATGAGTTTTGACTCATATATTAGATTCTTATAATCACCACATAGGCCAGGTATTAAAAAAATTATAGCACCCCGAAGCATTTCCTTGTCTTTCCCATTTGTACATAGCCTGTCCCTTCATCCTTAACTCATCAAAACCAATGACATGTACTTCTTACCAATATTTTTTGTCTTTCCCAGAATGCCACATAGTAGAATGATATGCTACATAACTTTTTAGATTAGTTTATTTTACTTGGCAAAATACATTCGAGAATTAACCATATTTCCGTGACTATCAAATATTTGTTCCTTTCCATCACTAAGCAGTGAATTCCTTTACATGGATGTCACACTACTTGATTATCAATTCACCCACTGGAATATATTTTTAACTCGTGTCCGTGTTTTGTAAATACAAATAATGCTTATATACACATTCATAATGAGGTCCAAAAGGTAGCCCCATTTGTTTATTTCTGCTTTTGTTCCCAAAACTTTTGGTATAATATCCAAAAAAATCACTGTCGAGGCCAATGTCGATTAGCCTTTCCCCTATGTTTTCTTCTAGGAATTTAGAGTTTCTGATTATCTTTATTTTACAAATCATACTTTGGGTGATGTATCTAGAAATCATTGCCTACCTCAAAGTTATGAATACATCACATTAGATTTTTATAGTTTTACCTTTTCTATTTAGGTCTAGTAGCTATTTTGAGTTAATTTCTTTACATACAATGTGAGGAGTCATACAACAGTTTTTGGGTATATGGATTCCTGGTTGTCCTAGCCTTATTTGTTTGAAAGACTGTCCTTTCTTTATTAAATTGTTTTTTCACCTCTGTCAACAATCAGTTGTGCATGTTTGCATGGGTCTCCCACTGTGCAGCTGCCAGTAAGTGCCAGGATGCTATAACTTAGTGAGCATATTCTTACTGGTGTGTGCAGAAGCCATTGTGTATAAATTCTCTCCACTAAACCAAATCCTTTGTTCTGATTTTAACAAAAATAGTAAGACAACTTATAGAGTAATGTAGTTAAAGGATATGCCCACACATATATAGTTTCTGAAATTAGCGCAAAGAGTACGACATTCCTAAATCAGGAATTAGTTTCATATTATATTAATTTCAAAATACCTAACATTATCTCTCTAGGATAACATTTTCATATGGCTTATAACAATAAGATTTATTTGCAAAAACAGACAGAATAAATTATACAATTTTAAGAAAATGCATTTAAGCGATGTTCATATAGTTCGTCCAAAAATGCTTTGCATGTTGACCTTCACATATTTGTATCTAAGCATTAAAATATGCCATAAAAATAACCTGATTATTGTTGCTAGTTAAAATAAAATAAAATAGAAGTCATTTCTCCAGTGAAGCACCTATGAGAAAAACATTCAGAGATGATTAAGCTAACAATTTGCAAATATGTGTGATTGCACCAGGAGTTGTTCCCATCATTTCCTTCTCCTATTTTGTGATCACTATGGGCAACGAGTGTCAAGCTAGGACATAACACTGTTGGTAAATATAGTTCATGGCTGTGATAAAACTGTATAAAAGGATGAGGTGGAAAGCTCTGGCTATGAGGCACATGTGTAAAATGTTCTGACTCTCAGAATCTCTTTAAAAAGGACCTCTGGCTTCTGGTACAAGAGTAATCTCAGAGAACATTCATTTCCAGAAATACATGGAGATTTTCCTTGCTCCATTTATGACTTTAAATATTAATGGGTAGCAAAATGGAAGCAAGTACATATTTAATTCTGAGTAAAAGGGAGTATGAAATATACAGTTCGGAGTCACTACCTCTTCCATAATTCAATACACAATCTTTGTTCTCTGTCCTTAAAATTAAAGCCATCATTTTAATTTTAATTTTTATTTATTTTCCCTTTTTTAATGGAACAGGGACTCAGACTGTTACCCAGGCTTGAGTGCAGTGGTGCAACAATATGTCATAGCTCACTGCACCCTCTAACTCATGAGATCAAAGGCTGTTCCTGGCTCAGCCTTCTCAGTAACGAGGCCTGCAGGCATGTACCGCTGTACCTAGATTATTTATTTATTACTTTAAATTTTTTAGTAGAAACAGAGCCTCACTCTGTTGTTCAGGGTTTTCTTGAACTCATAGCCTCAAGTAATCTTCCCAGCTTAGCGTCAGCCTCAGGAAAGTATTGGAAGTACAGAACAGAGCCACCCACAACCTTGCCCTTATTTTGAATTTTAATAGCACCTAATCTGCTTAACCAATAAAAGTAGTTTTTATTTACATTACAATTTACATACAAAACGTCTGATGACATAAAACGTATTACTATCCTTATGCAACAGGTGCCTAAAAACACCAGTTCAGATGGCCTCATTAAGTTGGTTGAATTAAAATAAATAGTCAAGCCCACGTCCAATGCCAGGTTTGCATTTTCAAAACCCTGTGAAATTTTCACAAAATCTCTCTTATTACTCTGTAAACATTAGAATTTTAAAATTATTATTTACTTTCTATAAGGAATGATCAGTATGTAACTTTTAAATATTTGTTGGAGATCATATTAGCATGAACATTTATAATGACTGATTTGTTGTGTACTGTGGGCTCCAGCTCCTTTAGTTTTTAGAATCAACCACACACACTAGCAGGTACCCACTTCATTGGCCTTGAAACATTACAAGGAGAGTTGGAATAACAGTTAGCCTTGGAATCTGTGGAGAAGGAAAAGCAAGTCAAACTCCAATCTTCATATACACAGTCAAGTGTCAGAGCAGCTATACAACTAATTGTACCTTTAATGCACAATACATAAGTTTACAAATAATGAACGGGGGGGGGGAGACAAGAAGAGGGTTGGTTTCTTGAATTGAGCACAGAGATGGTAAGAGGAAAATGAGATGAATACGGGAGTATTATGTAAGTGCATACAGACAAACGTATTGATGTGTAACTTGGAAATTATACTGGATAGGGTCTGTGAACATATTCATGAGTGTTTCGACTTGAATCATCAAAAAACAATACTGCAAAATGCAAAATTTTACCAGCACAATCAATGTATTTAATGATCTGAAATAACTTCCTTTTCTACTTCTAAACTACCTAATACTTGCATTATGATTGGCACATACCTTACAAAGAAATATTTAATTGATTGTAATTATTGAAAACCATGGAAATCATTTCTCCACACTTGCAAAATTCTTCTCAACCCTTCATCTTACCTTATAGGTCTTAATACTTTTATTATAATAAATACCTTTTATTATAATAAATATAGTCCTTATCTGGACTATAGAAATTAATTTATATCAGTCCTCCTTCTTAGACTATAAGCTACTTGCTGTCAAAACCACAATTAGTTCATCTATATATCTTCAAACCATGAAATGTCATACTCTGCATACTTTTCAGAATGGGCAAATGACTGAATGAAAGAATGAAAGATTTCAATGCTCAGCTACAGGATGCCTCTTTCTATAGAAGGTAGGAGATATTTCTCTTTCTTCTATTCTAGCAAATTATTATAATGTTAGCCAATAGATTTATCCTAGAACCAGAAAAACCCTCTGTCAGAGATCCAAGACTTTTACAGCCAGAGACAGACAAAACCCGCTATGAAAACCAGCAACATCCTGAACACAGAGGCTGCTCATCCCCCAACAGTGAGGAATTCTACTGAGACTGCTCTAACTTTAGAGACTGCAGTTCTGCTTGGAATATTCGCCTGCTTTAAAACTGCCAATGGCTCCCTCAGGGCAGCCTGTTTCATATTCACAGTTTCAGCTGTTGAAGAATAGAAATCTGCCTTCCTTTGCTTCTCATCATAAGTCTTTGTTCTGCCCTCCAGAAAATCACAAAATAAATGCAGTCTTCTTTCCATGTCTCAGCTATTCAAATATTTGCAGACAGCTCTCATTATCCATTCAAATTCTCTCTTCTCTAAACTAAAGATTTTGTTTCTACAACTGTGTTAGGGATGTTGCCAACACACATCATTTCCCTTTAGTTCCTCAAAAGGTGATGACTTGGAATTCAGTTTAGCATCAACCTATATTCAATTCAATTGTGTTACAGTCTACTCATTACACAAGCTCTTGATATTACAAATGCAGTAGATTACTTTCAGCTACTCAGCACATATATTATGATACTGTCTCAAATAAATTAAATTTTTCTGCTTTCTCCCATACAGCCAGGTATTCCAATTGTAATTAAATAATTCTCGCTGTAATCTTTTGATTTTTGTCTACTTAGCAGATGTAGGGTAAGGCATCAGAAGGCAGAGAATATGGCTTGTTTACAGTTATGTTTTAAGATTTCTATAGAAGGCACCATAATGCCTGATACACACTGGGTATATTCTGTAAATATACAGATCCACAATGCACATGTATTAAATGAATATTGAAGAATACATGAATTGCAAATACTACTCTTTTCAGCTCCATTCACATTATAAATGTTGGACGAATTTTTTCTTGTTTGTTTGTTTTACAATTCATCTCAGATGTTCAGGAAAATACTGAATGTTACAGGATTGAGAAAAAGAATTCTGGATCAGGACTCTAAAAACTTACAACCGTGTAGAAAATTACTATTGCATTGTTTATTATCTCTGAGATATATTCATTTAATTGCTCAGACATATTAATTAACAATCAGCCATGTTGCTGCCTAATCTCCAAGAGTATCCCAACATCATCTTTATCACTATACCATTTTGTTGAAACAAAAGGTAGACATCACATCACTTAAATTGCTATCCTACTCATACAAAACTTAATATCCCTGACCACAATTAGATGGAAATACTGACATGAGAAAAAAAGATGGCATTACTTCTTTTCAAGGTACTTGCTAACTTGATGAAAATGAAAGATTTCCATGTTATTTCATCACATATATCTCTGTACTTAGTTCACATTGGACCAAGTGAATTCAACATACTGGCAAAATTCATGTAATTGTTGTCCCTTCAATGTCAGGCCATTAAAGTGTATGGGACAGATGTGAGGCATGATGGTCCAGTGTTATATAGTGGAGATGGAAAAAATGAATTCATGTGTATCCCTCAAGGTTTGCAGCTGACTCTAGCCCCAAAGCCTCTCTTTTCCTTCACATGCCAAGAAAAGCATGCACCTAGTACATTCATTTCAACACATCTAAGTTTGTAAAACTGTTACTACATGGTAGACATATGTCAGCTCTAGGGATAAATGACAAGTGAAGTAAAAAGGGAGCTCTGAAGTGTAAAAGTACTTCTGGAGTATAAGAAGTGTTATGGTGTGGGAAGTGTGCAAAGCCCATGCAGAATACAGGAAGGTTTTCTTACTCAGGCCTGGGGTCAGGTTGGGAAGTTGAGAGGACCTTCTCAGGGATTTGATACCTAAGCTAGTTCTTAAAGATTAATCGGTAATTGACCAAATAAAAGGGGAGAGGTGAAACTTTTGGAGGGAAGTAATACCTGTAGAAACATCTGGAAGCTAGGGAAAGCTTTAGCATTACCAAAAAGTAGGGCTGGAAGCAAAGGGGAAAGAGGCAGAGGGAGAGATGAGGTTCAGAGAAAAGCAGGTTGAATGGCCTGACCATGGCATATTGAGGAGCACAAACCTTATCCTAAGGGGAATGGAGAGCCATCACAAGCTATAGAGTGACACAGTTTAATCTGTATTTCAGAGTATCACTCTGCTCTCATAGAGAATGTGTGTGTGTGTGTGTGTGTATGTGTGTGTGTAGGTCATAAGTCAGGGCAACAAGTAAACAGGCTTCTTTATTATACATAGAACAGGTGATAACCTTAAATGAAAGTTGCAGCTGTTGAAACATAAAAATGTACACAGATTCAAGGGAAGTTTAAAATGGTAGAATTCACAGGCCATGGGGTTTGATTGAAAATATTCATTTAACACTAAATATAGGAGAACATTCTATCAGTACTAGAATATGTTCCAGTGACACAGAAGCAGAGATAATACACATTCATTTGAATGTAGCAGTAATGATAGAAGGGAGAGTAAGTTATTAGAGTTGCTCTTGAAGAGTGCATATGATGTTCAAAAGACAGAGATGGGCATTCAAAATAATAGAACAGAATTATTAACATATATACACCCAATCAGAATGCTCCTCAATTTATAAAGGAAACCTTAACATACATGAATAATTTAATATCTTCCTGCACCATAATAGTCAGAGATTTTAACACCCCTTTGGCAGTATTGCATAGATCCTCCAAGAATAAACTAAACTAAACAAATAAATATTGGACTTAAACGTGGCCCTACAACAAATGGACTTAACAGACATCTATAGAACATTTCATTCTAATAAAACTGAATACATATTCTTTTCATCAGCCCGTAGAACATCCTCTAAAATTGATCACGTCTTAGGTCAAGTCTAACCTCAGCAAATTTAAAAAAATAGAAATCATTCCTTGTATTTTCTCAGACCATCAGGGAATAAAAGTTGAACTCAACAACAACAGGAATCTTTCTCAAAGTCTTGGAAACTAAATAACCTTATGCTGAATGATAGCTGGATCATAGATGACATTAAGAAGAAAATTACCAAATTTTTGGATCAAAATGACAATGAAAACACAAATTATCAGAACCTGTGAGATACTGCAAACGCAGTCCTAAGAGAAATACATATAGTGTTGCAACCCTTCCTCAAGAGAACAGAAAAAGAGGAAGTCAACATAAAGGGATATCTCAAGCAACTGGAAAAGGAAGAACAGCCCAACCCCAAATCCAGCAGAAGAAAAGAAATAATCAAAATTAGAGCAGAATTAAATGAAACTGAAAAGAAAAAAAAAATCATTCAAAAGATCAACGAATCAAAAAGTTGGTTTTTTGAAAAAATTAACAAAATTGATAAACCTTTGGCTAACCTTACCAGAAACCTTACCAGAAAGTAAAATCCCTAATATCATCAATCAGAAATGACAAAGGCAAAATAACAATAGACACTTCATAAATTTAAAAAGTCCTTAATGAATACTATAAAAAACTCTATTATTATCAGAAATATGAAAATCTAAAAGAAATATACCAACTTTGAAGCATGCCACCTTCCTAGGCTTAACCAGAAAGAATTGGAAATGTTAAATAGACCTATGTCAAGTACTGAAATAGCATCAACTATACAAAATCTCCCGAAAAAGAAGAGTCCCAGATCAGATGGCTTCACATCAGAATTCTACTAACCCTTTAAAGAGGAAGTAGTACCTATATTACATAACCTTTTTCCAAAACAGAAAAAGAAAGAATACTTCCTAACACAGTCTACAAAGCAAATATCACCCTGATCCCTAAACCAGGAAAAGACCCAACAATGAAAGAAAATTATAGATCAATATCATTAACGAATACAGATGCAAAAACATTCTATAAGATCCTAGCAAACAGAATCCAGGAACACATCAAATAAATTATAAACCATGACCAAGTTGGTTTTATCCCAGGGTCTAAAGGTTGGTTCAACAAACATAAATCTATAAATATAATATATCACATAAACAAGATAAAAAACTAAGCATATAATTCTCTCAATTGATGCAGAAAAAGCTTTTGATAATATCCAGCATCCTTTCATGATCAGAACACTTAACAAAATAGGCTTAAATGGGTCATTTCTTAAACTGATAGAGGCTATCTACAGCAAGCCCACAGCCAATAGCATAATAGAGTAAAACTGAAAACATTTCCACTCAAGATCAGGTACCAGGCAAGGTTGCTCACTGTCTCCACTGCTAGTCAACATAGTAATGTAAGTCTTAGCCATTACAATCGGGCAAGAGAAGGCGATCAAGGGTATCCAAATGGGGTCAGATGAGATAAAACTCTCACTCTTTGCAGATGATATGATACTATACCTGGAAAATCCCAGGGACTAAACTACAAAACTCTTAGAAAGGATCAAGGAATACAGCAGTGTCTCAGGATACAAAATCAATACTCACAAATTGGTAGCTTTAATATACACCAATAGTCAAGCTGAAAAAATAGTCAGGGACTCTATTCCTTTTACAGTAGTGCTAAATAAGATGAAATATTTGGGAATTTACCTAACAAAAGATGTGAAAGATCTCTATAAAGAGAACTATGAAACTCTGAGAAAAGAACGAGCTGAAGATGTTAACAAATGGAAAAACATACCATGCTCATGGCTGGGAACAATCAACATTGTTAAAATGTTTATATTACCCAAAGCAATATACAAATTTAATGCAATTCTTATTAAAGCTCCAGTGTCATACTTTAAAGATCTGGAAAAAATAGTACTTTGTTTTATGTGGAATCAGAAAAAACCTAGATTAGGCAAGACATTACTCAGAAATAAAAACAAATCAGGAGGAATCATGCCACCAGACTTCAGGCTATACTATAAATCTATAGTGATCAAAACAGCATGGTACTAAACAGCATGATACTGGCACAATAATAGAGAGGTAGATGTATGGAATGGAATAGAGAACCAAGAGATGAACCCAGAAACTTATTGTCATTTGATCTTTGATAAACCTATCAAAAACATAAATTGGGGGAAAGATTTCCTATTTAACAAATGGTGCTAAGTGAATTGGCTGGCAACTTGTAGAAGAATGAAAGTGGACCCACACCTTTCACTATTAACAAAAATTCATTCTCACTTGACAAAAGATTTAAACTGAAGACATGTAACTATAAAGATACTGGAGAGAGTACAGGGGAAAACTTGAAGAAATTGGCCTGGGGGAATATTTTACAAAGAGGACTTCTCAGGCAATTGAAGCAACACCAAAAATGTATCACTGGGATCTGATCAAACTAAAAAGCTTCTGCACAACCAAGAACACTGTGAGTAAAGCATGAAGATAGCCCTCAGAATGGGAGATTTTTTTCAGGTTATGTTTCTGACAAAGGTTTGATAACTAGAATCTACAGAGAACTCAAACTAATTAATAAGAAAAGGATAAATGATCCCATTTCATTATGGGTAAGAGACTTGAACAGAAACTTCTTTGAAGAAGACAGGTGCATGGCCTACAGACACATGAAAAAAATGCTCATCATCTTTAATCATCAGAGAAATGCAAATCAAAACCAATTTGAGATATCATTTAACTCCAGTAAGAGTGGCCCACATAACAAAAACCCAAAACTACAGATTTTGGCATGGATGTGGAGAAAAGAGAACACTTCTGGACTACTGGTGGGAATGTAAGCTAATACGTTCCTTTTGGAAAGAAATTTGGAGAATGCTTAGGGAATTAAAACTAGACCTGCCATTCAATCCTGCAAGTCCTCTACTAGGTATAAATACAGAAGACAAAAAAATCACTTTACAACGAAGATATTTGCAGCCCAATTCATAATTGCAAAGTCATGGAAGCAGCCCAAGTGCCCATCAACCCATGAATGGATTAACAAATTGTGGTATATGTACACCACGAAGTATTATGCAGCCTTAAAGAAAGATGGAGACTTTACCTCTTTTATGTTTACATGGATGAAGCTGGAACATATTCTTCTTAGTAAAGTATCTCAATAATGGAAGAAAAAGTATCCAGTGTACTATTATGAAACCAATATATAATCACCTATACTTTCATATGAAAGATAAAACACAACTATAGTCCAGGATGAAGGAGGGAAGAGGAGGGGGAGGGCATGGACGGGGGAAGGTTGAAAGGAGAGAGGGTAATTGGTGGGACCTTAACTATGGTGCATATTGCAAGGGTACATGTCAAATCTATTAAGAGTAGAGGATAAATGTCTTAACACAATAATTAAGTAAGTGAAGTGAAGACTATGTTAACCAATTCCATGTAAGCATTCCAAATTGTATATAAAATCAGCACATTGTACCCCATAAATGAATTAATGCACAGTGTTATGATTTAATAAAAAAATTAAGAGAAAAAAAAAACATGATAATAGAACAAATAACCAAAGCTACAGAGGTAAATAAGTCCATTGCATATTCAGGTAACTCACAGAATAGCTTGATTATAGAAATGTTTGCTTTGTTTTTCCTAATCAGTGCACAATGTTGGATTTTGGACTCTATGATTTAAGTGTTTTCTAATTCTGATATATATGTATTTCAGTCTCTATTACCTAGGATAAAAAAAAAAAAATTAAATCAGGCGGCACCTGTGGCTCAAGGTGTAGGATGCTGGCCCCATACACTGAGGGTGGCGGGTTCAAACCAGCCCTGGCCAAAAACTGCAAAAAAAAAAAAAAAAAAAAAAAAATTAAATCAAGGCTTGATGTCAGTAAAATATTTTTTAAAATCATCACAAAGTTGAAAGAGTAAGAATATTTTGTGTGAACGGACCAACCTAGGAAACTGTGTATTACAGATCACAATGTCGACACCATCATCAACCCACCCATGCATAGACATCAAACACTGGACCTTTTGCACTGAGCTGCCTTAATGTTCTATCTCCTGTAAAATTTACTATCTGAAAATTAATGATACATTTTATGTTCAGTCCTATTTCACCTACCTGAGATGTAGGTTCATATGGGACCCAAACTTTTAACTAAGACAAATCAAGTTTTCCAAGGACCCTGTGATTCAATGAGAAAAATTCTACAGAAAGCAAAATGGAATGCCCAGTGAAAATGTTAAAAGTTGCATCCACCTAATGAGCACCATGTAAGGGTACACACAGGACACAACTGCAGCAGGGACCTTACAAAACAAATTAGAATATTGTAAACTAATCATGTGCCCCCTTGTATTAATCTGAAATAAATAAATAAACAAACAAACTGTACTCAGTAGTTGCTACGGTTTGAATGATGAGGTCCTCTCCAAAATTCATGCTAAAACATAATCCCCAATGCAATAATATTAAAGAGTTTTTTTTTTGTTGTTGTTGTTGTTTTTTCCTTGAGACAGAGTCTCATTTTGTAACCCTTGGTAGGTGCTGTGGCATCATAGCTCACAGCAACTTCAAACCCCTTGGCTTAAACAATTTTCTTGCATCAGCCTCCCAAATAATTGGGACTACCAGTGCCTGCCATAAAGCCTAGCTTTTTCTTTCTTTCTTTCTTTTTTTTTTTTTAAGAGACAAAGTCTTCCTTTGGCTCAGGCTGGTCTCAAACCTGGGAGCTCAGGCAATCCACCCACCTTGCCCTCCCAGAGTACTAGGATTACAGGTGTGAGCCACTGCACCTGGCCCAAGGAGTGTGTTCTTTAAGCATGAGGTCTATGTCACCTTGAATGGAATTAGCACCCTTTGGAAAGGTCTCAAAGGCAGAACACTCTTGCTTTTTTCCTGGCCTGATATTTGATGACACACAACCTGCTGGAGACTTGTTCTTGGACATCCAAACCTCCAAAGCCATCAAAAATGAATTACTACTGTTGATAAATTACTCAGTATATCCTGTTCAGTTACAGAACCACAAATGCACTAAGATAAGGAAGGTTCTTTCATCAAAGGCTGTGAGTGGTGAAACAGAGTGGCTAGAAGCATTCTCAATATAATCCACTTTAGTAATTGTGTCATCATGGCTTAAATGCAGAAGTACCAATTTCAAAAGCAATGTTTAGGAGGAAAATGAAAAAAATAATAATAAGTCCTTCTCCAGAACTACTATTTCTCCCAAGGAGAATCCGAGGCACCCTAATTTTTCAAACATACACTCAAGTTCTCTACATTTGAAATCTACTGATATGATTTAATCTACAAATATAATTGGTAAAAACTGATAATGAGACTATAAACAATTTTTCCCAAGGTTTCACTAGTAGTTTTCACCGGGGCTAATGACTTGTTTTTTGACTTTTGGGACATAATGATTTGGTCTTTATACTGAGGTAAGCCTGATAATTACAGAGGGCAACCATGCATTATTTTCATCATCTAATGGGTTGGCCTATAAATCAATATGAGCAGTCTTGGCCAGTAACATCCTCAATATTCAATGTCTTATTAATAGTTTTTAATTATGCCCTGTTACTGGGTTTTATGAGGAAGAGAAACAACATCTAAGAAATAAAGAACTAAAATAATAGTTGGACACACACATACATACACTTGAGATATATCTTCTATTTTCCTTAAGAGAAGTTTCAAGAAAATAAATCCAAGAATAAAATTGTGACAAGCTCAGAGAAGATTTAGGCCATATTATGATATCCAGGAGAATCTAGAAATGGGTTATTCCAATTATCAGGAACATATAATATAAAATAAATGACATTTTATGCAATAATTTTTGCTCCCATTTTTTATTTTAACCCTATAGATTTTTATTTTATTTTAACTCCCATTTTATTATTCTTTCTAATGAAAAGATTAAAAAGAAAAACATATTATGCAGGATTTAAAAAAGTAGCAGTTTAGTGCCTGTTATGAGGCAAACACTGTGTTAGGTGCTACCGTGTAATGACTTCATTTGATAAACACACATTCTCTCACACAAATATATATTTATTATATGAAATTACTTACTGAAATTAGTCCTAGATATTAGGGAATTTACCACGATTTAGCAATGTGATTGTAAAAACTTAATTTCAATGAATAAGCCACAGACTTTATGGATTTTCCTAAAGTATTTCATGTTATATAAAGCCTTTTCTAGAAAATTATAGTTATATTTCCCCAGGTAGATTGTCCTCACATGATAAATTGTGTTTATATTGCTATAATTACTGGTTTCCTTAAATGACTCTCTCTTCAACCCTGCACTAAACAGTGAATGTCTCAACAAAACACTAAGGAAATAAAAACAAAATGTTAGTTGAGTAATAATAGTGACTGCTCCTACTGCTCCTGCTGTGACTGTACTGGTACTCCAGATTTTACTGAGCATTAGCACTATTTTAGGAACTGTGCATTCATTAATTCTAGCAAGTGCAATGCACCTGCTCCTTAAAGTACTTTCCCTTCTTTAAATAGAACTAAATATAGAAAAAGGTATAGTAAGGAGGCAAAGTTACTGTGCTAATCAGACAGGGAAGTAAATTTATCTTGGGAAGCAGTAGTTTTTCAAAGTGATTAGGCAACCGAATATGGAATAGTCTCATAGGATGTGTAAGCTCAGAAATTGTGTGTAAATCTTGTCTAACAAAATAGAAGTTCAAACTTATCACACTGTGCTACCTGGATAAAGTCCAACGAAGACTGGGAGCCATCAATGTGGTGGTGTTCGCTGATTCATTCATTTGTTCTTTCACTGAAATATCTGCATTACTAAGCACTTAGGGATAGACACCATCCTCATCCTATCACATGGAAAGGATGAGCAACCATTCAGACACAATCTCTCATCGTGTTCACATAGAAGTGGGAAGAGTGGCGATAAAGACACACAATGCCAGGTACATACAAGTGCCTGGAAATAAAGATAAACAAAAACCAAAATAATCAAGCCAGGGGAACAGAGAATAATGAATGGTACAATTTTAGAAATGCTGCCCAGAAATTTTCATTTTGAGGAAATGAAGGATAAGCAAAAGTGAGAATGAAGCAGGGAAGAAGCAAGAAAACATCAGGGAAATGAGCCTTCTAGGCCAAATGCAAACCAAATGCAAAGGCCTTCATTGAGGACACACTTGAGATGTTTAAAGGTGGGTAAAGAGGCCTCTATGGGCTTCAGAGCAGTGAGCAGGACAGAGGTCCAAACTAAAGTATAAGATAAGGCCAGAAGCTGTATAACCCGGGGTCTATAGACCTTGGTAAGGAATTTGTCTTTTATTCTCTATGAGATTAGGCAGTTAAAAAACAGTGACCTGATCTAACAGATGTTTTTGAAGGTGGACTCTGCTGTTATGTGGAAAACAGGCAGGAGGAAATGAAAGCTGAACCGGGGAAAATTAAGTACTGCAGAAGTTGTCCAGGCAAGAGAATAGAGGTTGAACTAATGTGGTCGTGAAGAAGGTGCTATAAAAAGATCCTGTTAAAGTTGCATTTTGAAGTTAGAGCCAAAAGGATTTGCTGATAAATTCTACTACACTTCGTCTGTAATTTTGTATAGGTAACCAAACCTAATTGAGTCTCTATTTCTGTACCTTTAGAAGTTTTATCCTAGTGAAATAATGGTTTGTCTTCATGAAATGGTGACTCTAGACAGTGATCACTAAGTGACTGCTATTATTGCAAAAAGAGAGAAGCAAATATTCTATTATGCACTGCCTTATGGCACTACAATACCAACTATGAGGTACTCTTTATACAAATTTAATCTGGATCTCATTGTGTATTTAAAATTAACTTTCAGGTTACAGAAAACATAAGGAAGCACAGGGTACTTTTAACAATACCACGGCAGTCAAATCCAGAATAAATACACAAGATAAATAGATATTTGTACCATCAAATGAGTTGCAAGACGCAAAACAAGAGTGAGAGAAACCTATTCAGAAAAAGATCTCAGACACATATCAAACAATTACAGCGTTATGAGCTGGTGAACTGGTGCCTTGAACTTCCAACCCTGACAGAGGCCTAATTCAGAGCTGCTGGTTATATGAAAGAAATAAATGTTTTTCCCTCTTTAAATTGTTCTGAATTAGGTTTGTTGTTATTGTCAAATCAGAAGTTATTTACCAATGGCAAAGGACTGAAAGTAACACAGTATAAAATGTAAAATTCTCTGAGTTAAGAAGGTAGAGTTGAATCAGTATGCCCTGTAGGTCAAATCCAGCTCACCACCTGTTTTAGTAAATAAAGTGTCATTGCAAGGCAGCCATATTTTTTGTTTAAGTATTATCTACAGACCTTTTATGCTACAATGTCAGAATGAGTAGCTGTGAAAGCTAAAAGTATTTATTACCAGGGTTAGCTACAAAGCCAAAAGTATTTATTACCAGGGTTTTTACCAAAAAAATATACTGAACTCCAGTGTAGATCTTAGGGCAGTGATGCTTCATTTTTTTCAGGCCTGGGGGATGACAACCCTTGTTAAGAGTTTGTGAAAAAGATACTTAATACTGTTGCTGAATTATAATCTCAGGAGGAAAAAATAATAAGTGAAAGTATCAAATAAAATATGGCTTTGCTAAGAGAACTCTGTGGCACACAGTAAAAACTGACTAATAATTTGGACGGTTATGACATTAAGCAATCTTAACTTTCCATTCTACACTTATATTGGTGGGAAATGAGCCAGAGAAGCAGGAAATTTATCATGAACATGAGCAAAGCATAGAGGTTGGTGGTTAAGAAGGGACATCTCATGTTATGTAAGTCATGAAGTATTTGGCTACTGCTATTAGTGCTTGGGACTAGCAAGAAGCCAATGACCAGAAGCAAATTAATTAGAACGCAACTCTAATGTAAAAGAAGACTGAAGACTATTTCCCAAAACCTCCAACTATTCAGCTATCAAAGTTACCTTTTGATCTTGGAGTTTAGACTCCCAGGAAGTGAGGCACTAATGGTGTGCTTTCTCTAACGAGGGTGTTCTAACAGTTGTCCATGTCATGTAAGATCATGATGGAGAAAGGCAAGGAAGACTCTTTCAGAATGCAGAACCAGGTCAATGGAGGAGAATTAAAGAAGGATTCTTTCAGAGAACAGAAACCAGGGATGTTCAATGACTGGTTGTTCCAACCACTCACCACGCTCCTGTGCCTGAGAATCTACATTATTCCTGCTCACAGGAATATACAAAATTCCAAGCCCCAGAAACTATTGTGTTTTTAATAGTCCAGTCTCTCTTTTGGAAATAGGCCTTTTTTGTAGATATCTTGTTCCTTCTCTGTTATCATGCCATGGGTATCCAAGGTGGATAACTTTATTTTTAGCAGTTGAAAGATATCAAAACACTCTAAAGAGAACACAGGCTTGGGGCCCACAGCTCAGGGAGTAGGAACTGGCCACATACATCCATGCTGGCGGGTTCAAGCCCGGCCCGGGCCTACTAAACAACAATGACAACAACAACAACAACAAAAATAGCCAGCATTGTGGCAGGCACCTGTAGTCCCAGCTACTTGGGAGGCTGAGGCAAGAGGATCGCTTAAGCCCAGGAATTTGAGGTTGCTGTGAGCTATGATGTCATGGTATTCTACCAAGGGTGACATAGTAAGACTCTGTCTAAATAAATAAATAAATAAATAAAAATAAAGAGAACAGAAACCTTACCCAGAGATATTCCACTTTTGTCTGAAAGCAGTTCATGGAAAATTAATTTGGTATTTTCTCTCTTTGAGGTATAAGATATGTAAACATTATTGAAATGTATGTATAATAAAAAAGGATCTCCATGTAGGAAGAAAATGGATAGGCTATGGTAAATAATATTAATTACTTATTGAAAAATGCATTCCCACAGCCTCTTTTCTAATGGAAACTCCATTTTATTTATTTGTTTAATATATACAAGTACATATATGTGTATGTATGTGTGTATGTAAGTTGTAAAATTCGTATGTGCCATGAAAACTTTATTCACTGCTGTCTCTTTAGCCCTAGCATAAAGAAAGCAAATATAAAAGAAAATAAAAATATTAAAGGTAAGTTATATAGTAAATAGCATCATAATAAATGACATTTGTATTATGTTGATGTTTGAAACTATGTCAAATATGTATGAAATTTATCTATGGGTAGGGATCAGAAGAAGATATGCAAAAGTAATGTGCACTGAAGTTTGTTACCAGTGAGTTTTCTTAATAAGTGACTTTAAAAAAAAGTGACTTTTTCTCTCATTTTAAAATATTAAATGGATACAAATATTTTTGTTACCTGGATACCTTTCTTATAATGCTTGACGCAGTGCTTTTTGTGTGCCCATCACCCAAATAGTGTTCATTGCTCCCCAAAGGTAAGTTTTCACCCCCACAAATAATTTTTAATTTCAATAATTTCAGTAATTTCAATACTGCTTTTTAAATATATAATTTTTATATTGTATATTTTATTTTTCAAGAAACAATAAGTAGAATTTGGAAATTGCTCAGTATAATCTCTTCCTTTAGTATGCTACAGATTTCCACATGCCCTGTACACATGGGGCCTGCCTTATGTCTGTTAGCACTGAGCACTTTCTAGCATTAAAATTTGATTATGAAAATGCCCCAGAAATCCACTGTAAGCTCATAACTAGGAATATTAAAAAACCCACTTCTCCTGATGACTTCATATATTGAAGTTTTCTCATATGGTTTCAGCTAATGTCTTAGATTAGAAGCACAGGGACGAAATAGTCTCTGCTTTGCAAAATCACTCCATGTGGGTACATAGACCTTACCATAATGGTGTTAAATAACTACCTTAAAAGTTGTCAATCTACATGTGGCTAGCAGAATTATATGTTTTTCTTAAACCTTCCTAAATATTCGGTGTTTTGTCACAGTATATAGCCTTTGCAGACTGCAGAATCTGAACAGGTCCAGAAGCCAATGTATCTAAAATTTGAGGAAGACAGCTGATATGGCAAATCAAAAAGACCCAAAAGAAAGAGGGAAGAAAAGCTTGACTTTCAATTTCTTAAGCAACAGAATGTATATGGTGGACAGGAGTGAAATTCTAAGCAGGAGATACGTGCAGATACCTTAGATTCACTTTTTTTATGACTCTACCCTTGTACAATGTCCTGTGTGCTTTTATTACCCCATTACCTCTCTAAATTCTACTCATCCTTCTAGACTGATTTCAAAAGTTACGACATTTGTGAAACTAAACTTTGCCTGCTTAGCTCAATTCAACTGCTAAATGGCACTTTGGTTATTATTTTTTTTTTTTTCCTCTCTCATCTTTTCTTCCCTGGGCTGTGACATGGCACAGTTCCAGGCAGCACAAGCCCAGTGAAAATGTGTGTGAATGACATCCCTGGAGTTAGGTAGGGCACATCCTCCCCGGGTCTACGAGGATGCCTTGCCTCTACTAGAGAGTGAAAACCCCATATATGTTTCATCCATATTTGTGTTTCTCAAATACCTTACACAGTTACTTCCACTTAGTTTAGTCCTAATAATAATTATCCATTACATTACATTATGTGACATTATTATTTCCTATTGAAAGATCAACTTAAAAATTATAAACATATCCCAGATATATAGGAGAAATAGAGCATAGTTCAGTGGACAGCCACATAGCAAATACTCATCTTTGACAGAATTAATATTTCGTTTAAGTTGCCTAGGATTTTGCTTTTTTAACTTGTA
Organism: Loris lydekkerianus; assembly: GCA_963574355.1. Lineage (NCBI taxonomy): Eukaryota > Metazoa > Chordata > Mammalia > Primates > Lorisidae > Loris > Loris lydekkerianus. Next base: position 21,955 of record CAUYPK010132224.1, read on the forward strand.
AAACATTGCTGATGAATAGGAAACCTACTTTTTACCCATTACCAGCCTTGTTTCAGCCATTCCTTTCTAAACATCACACTATAATCAAAGGGGTTTTTTGAACATTGAGAGCAACATGCCCCTTGACTATACACTTCTAAATATTTTAATATGTATATATATATATATATACATATGCATAATACATACATATTAAATACATATATGTACTTCCTGTAGACACTCCCACCAGATTGCTTTAAAAATCACTTACATTTGGCTTCCCAAAAGCATAGAATGTGACCAGAACACCAAATCCAGCATGAGTCTAGGTACACACCTTCCTTAACGGATTCTAAATCTGAGCTCCCCTTGGCATTGCACCTATATGTTTCTACAATGCTCCTTTTTTTTTTTTTCTTCTTACATCAAAATATGCACTACTATTTTTTTAATTGTTAAATCATAGCTGTGTACATTAGTGCAATAGCCTGTACCCATTCTAAGACACACCATAGATGTGGCCCCACTCATTACCCTCCGTCCACCAAAACCTCCCCCCTCCCTTCCCCTTCCTTGGCCCTTTCCCCATAGTCTTGTGCCATAGTTGGGTTATAGCCTTCATGTGAAAGCTATAATTTAGCTTCATAGTAGAGCTGAGTAGGAAATAATGATTTTTATCTCTCTGTTTATAATACTTGAATAACCCACATAAACTAGACTGGCATAGTGGGTCTTTAAACCAGCCATGTCATAGAGTTTCACTACAAAAACTAATGGTCTGACTCTCAAATAAAAGTGAAAATGAATTGAAATCTTTAGAGAAGTCTTTTAAGAATACCTAAGGAAGAATCCAAATGTAATGCAAAGCAAAAATTCTTATTTTTACTACCTACTTTCTCTCAAACTAACATCTATTTATAATATTACCTCACACAGTATGCTGCTCTTCTCTTTAACTCCATCCCCAAACCCCTCCCTCTACTCCAAAAGTCCCCTTGAATTCACCTCACACAGAGTCAAATCCTCCTGGCCCCTCCAAACTTTCCTGGCTAATTCTTCGCCATTTTATTCATATCAATTTCACCTGCTGGCTTTCCCAGTTCTCTGCTTCATTCGCCATTACCCTAATCAATAAACAGTATCTCTGGTAGCAAATATTCAATGGAAACTAACTTAGATGGGGGAGCAGAGAAGAAAAAGATTCAGCTACTCACACCTACAACTTTATGTGTTATTAAACATTGACTTTGAATGATTCTCATTAGCCAAGAATATTTAAACATTTTTAAGAGGCCCGCTGTGAGGGCTCACGCCTGTAATCCCAGCACTCTGGGAAGCCGAGCAGGTGGACTGCTTAAGGTCTGGGAGTGCCAGCCCAGCCTGAGCCAGAACCAGAACGCGACCCTGTCTTTACTAAAAAAAAAAAAAACTAGAAAAACTAGCCTAGTGTTGTGGTGGGTGACTGTTGTACCGGCTCCTTAAGAGGCTGAGGCAAGAAGATCTTGCCCAGGAGTTTGAGGTTGCTGTTATGCCACACCACATTCTACCCAGGGCAATGGAGTAGGACTCAATCTCAAAACAAAACATTTTAAAGCCCCATCATTCTCTAAATAATGTATGAAAGCATTATTATTTTTATTGTATTTTATAACACGTGGAAGCTTTGTGGAACTAACTTTTAAGTAATTGTATAAACTTTCAAATTTAAAAAATGTGAAAACTGCTGCTTCCATAAGGCCACTGGGGATATCACTGAATGCCCTCTGGGGTCAGGAAAGTGCTCTGGTGCCACCTGCCAGTTTCTAAAAATGTTTTAGGCACCTTTTCTCACTCATTTCCAAATCACTTTTTTCAACTCCCAGATCCCCACCAGCACACTTCAAAATAACCAGAAAAACATTTGTGATTTTTGGTAACAAGACTACAAGTGTTCAAATTCAAAATAATACAAATAACTTTGCTTGGGACACAATATGAAGAAACAGGTACTTCTGAAACATCTAACTGGCTATATATTTGTTAGCACTCAGCCAAGATGTAGACATCATATGTTGAATTTATGTTGCTAATTATATACATACTATTCATTTTCTCATCAACAGATATATTTTCAAGTCCATGGAATTCCATCAGTTGTGATATATGATGTAAATAATCTACCAATAATAAAATTCTGAAGTTTCTGAAAAATTTACTTTTATTATAGTTAGAATAATTCTAAACTATAACAATGCTACTTTCATTTGTTTGCATTCAGACGCACGTTTCTTGAACAGGAATGAGCTACAGATACAGCTTATATATTAATACATTAAGTTCATTCATTCATTTGTTCAGTCAATACACATGCAACGGCTGTCTGGAGAGTATCCAGCTGTGTATGTCTCTATTTTTCATAGTACTTGGCTGGATACTTTCCAGACAACCTTCCTATATTATTAACCACAGCCCAGGTACTTAATTGGTAGTGAGGTAAACATGAGAAAGCCTTTGCCTTCAACTTTATCCTTGGATCAGGGTAAGATCCTGATCTCTGCATCTCACAAATACATAAAAAACACATTTGTTTAAGCTTCTAGGGACCAGGTCTCTTGCCTCCTGCCCTCAAAAGACAACCTTGTCGGAATACTCTGAAAGTTTGTAAATGAAACTTTTTCTGGTTAAAAGTGCAGGGAGGATTTGAATACAGAAGTGCTCAGGTAAAAGACAAATTCATTTGTCACACCCTTTCTTTCAAACTACACGAGCATAACAGATTTTTCCGTAATGAAGTATTCAAACATGACAAACTAAGAAGTTTCAAACATGACATTTCTTATTTCCTTTTGTTTTCCAACTTACAGTTCTGAATATACTCAGGAACTAGTGAAAATACATCAACGATTAGATGCGACAGCTGAGAAACATTTACCCATATTAAACAATTAACAGGATTCTTAAATCTGAAAATAGGTAGAAACAGATGTAACATAAATGAAGGGTGACACCAATTTTTTACACTGGCAACTAGATAAATGATAAATTTGTGAGTAATTTATTTTTATGAAAAATTTCATAAGTAAAGATTTTACCAAAAAACAAAATTTTTAGATAAATAATTTTATTTAAAAATTTGCCACAAATAATAATCTATATTTGGTTCCTTAGAAGATAAATAATGAATGAAAAATAAATGTAATGTATTTATTTTCATTTAATTTGCATTTTTATAAAAAATTCAAATTTTATGAATTTTAAATATAAATTTTATTTTTTTCATATTTTTGATCATTATTGTCAATAGCACACAATTACATGAAAATCTTGATTAAACAGCATAATTGGAGATTTTGTTGAAATGAGAGCAAAATTGACTATAGGTATCTTTATTATTCATCCCAAATTATCAGCCAATAAACAGGACATCAAACAGGGACAATAATAATTAAACAAAGTCATCTTTTAAATATTGCTGATTTTCAGCCATTATAGAAACTTCTTTTTTTTCCTTTGAGACAGAGTCTTACTGTGTTGCCCTGGGTAGAGTGACTGGCATTATCATAGCTCACAGCAACCTCAGACTCTTGGGGTCAAGTGATCCTCCTGCCTCAGCCCTCCAAGTAGCCGAGACTCCAGGCGCCTGCAACTGCACAACAGCTAGTTTTTCTATTTTTAGTAGAGATGGGGTCTAGGTCTTGCTCAGGCTAGTCTCACACTCCTGAACTGAAGCGATCCATCTGCCTGGGCCTCCCAGAGTGCTAGGATTACAAGTGTGAGCCACCATGCCTGGCTCACATAGAAAAATTTTTATTTTGTCATTATGAATGATTACTTATCAATGATGTAGGTTATAGAATATCTTGGTTAACAGCAAATTCCACAAGAGAAAAAGACCTCAGGCTGTTGTTCACCATCCTATCTCCGGCCTGGCATAAAGTACACTTGGAATGAATCAAAGTATCTGTATTCTGGATTTAAAAAGGTGGGGTGGAAAAGGGAGAACAGGCTTTTAAAATAACGCATTCATTCAAATCATGCTTACAAATTTGCATTTTTTAAGGTAGAGTCCTTAACAGAACAGGGATGGAATGAGGAGTAGAATTCAGCGCTTAACAAACGAATTCACCCCAATCAGAATGAAAGAATGCAGGGTGGAAATGTCATCTCTGAAAACAGTGTTTTTTTTTTCTTGCATTAAGAAATATGCATCAGTTATAGCTAAATTTATGGATTAAGGAATGTAAAATAGCAAAAGTCATAAAAAGGATTATCAGGTAGGAGAAATTATAGTTACATGTGACCTATAACTGTTACTTTTAATTCAGTTTCTCAATAACTGAGAAAGTTATGTTTGCTCTGGTCCTCAATTAACTTATCTGTGAGACAGGCATAGAATCACAAAATCCAAGGAAGTGATAGAAAACAATCAGGAACAAATCCAAAGAATTATTTTAAAATGAAGAAAAACATATCATTCAAGATCAAAGCTTTTTAAAATACATATATGTATACATGTATTTATTTATGTAGTATTTATGAACTTAACTTGTTTTTCTTTTTACTTTCTTGCCTAATGTCAAAGTAAAAACTCAGCCTGCCACTCACTATATAGCACTGGAGCTGACATAGAATTGAACCAAGTACCTGTAGCACCTTATTAAGTTTCACTTTCATAAAGCTTTTAAAAATATATAAAGGATTTTTTAAAGCAAAAAAGCAAATATGGTTTTGGTATATTTGATAAAAGGATTCATCACATTTTTGTCTTGTGGATAAAATAGGCCTGATTTTTATTTCTTTAAATACTGAAAGCTGATTGCTTTTGTAAAGATAAAATTCCTATTACACCTTACAGTGGTTCTCAACCTTCCTAATTGCCGCGTTGTTACAAATGGAACAAAGAGGTTGCGACCCACAGGTTGAGAACCACTGCAAGAAAAAAAAAAATATTTGAGAGATCTGTTTATAAGGAAGAAAGAGCTACTACCAGAACTTTCATGTTGTTCTCTGCAAGGCAGTCAACACCGCATGAAATAGAAGATTATTAGCTATCTATAGAAACAACTGAAGAAATTTTTTGGTTGTTTTAAATATCAAAGCAAACCAACAAAAGATTCTGTTCATAAAAGGCAGAGGATCTGCAAGAAGTGCAGAAAATGTGAGCCTTAAATTTGTACTCGAGTTTCCAACATTCTCCGGGAAGGAGGGTTGGGAAGCACCGACCTCCCGCATGCATTGAGAGAAGTCACTGCACCCGGAAAAGCGAAACCATCGGATTTCACTCCTTTAATCCCGTGCAGATTCTAAGAGGTCAGTTCACCCTATTTCTAGCACAAACCACACAGCTTTAGAAAAAGACTGGGTATTATCGATACATAGGACACTCTAGCAACACTACAGTGACGCCAAGCCCAGTGGTACCTAGGCCAGGCGTGGGGGTAGGAATCCTCGCAAGGAGGCAAGAGGGAACTTTTAGGGGGCAACGGAAACTTCCTACGATTTTGACTGGCGAGACGGTTACCCCTACATATGTATTTGCTAAAACTCATCGAACCGTTCCAATGAAATGGGTGCATTTATCGTTTGTAAATTACACCTCCACAGGGTACAGTTTAAAAGAAAAATACATATACACTAGGTGCTTTCCAGGAATGCAAACGAAGAGGAATGACGAAATCGCCCCCGAGGTCTGGGGCAGTGATGTCCGGCATTTACAGGTCGGTACGCGCTAGGACCAGCGGCTCGTGTCATTATATTTTCATGCCGTCGCCTCTGTGTAGAGAAAGTGACACACGCAGGTGAATTCCGCGGGGCTCACCCAGCCCGCAGGCGCTAGCGCTGGGATTTCAACTCAGGCTGCCTGACTTCAAGACACAAAGTTTTAACCACTGAGCGATGCTGGGGATAGAAAAAGCTGGATAAGCATGTACTGAATGAGTGATTCTGGCTACAGAGCCCTTAAAGGCCCATCTGGAGACCGAAACCTTCAGACACCACCCAGAACGCCTACTGCTGGACCACAGACCCGGAGCTTGAGCTCCAGTCCGTTAGGGCTGGGGGCGGGGCTTCGCCCGAGGGCGGGGCGAGAGCCTCGCGTTTCCGGCAAGCTTGTACCTCTTCTCTTCCCGTAGCGCCTAAAGCCGGAAGTTCCTCTAAGGCGTGTTTTAGGTTTCCGGGCAAGAGCTGGGCGCTCTAGTACCATGTGGGAACGGCTGTGAAGAGTCCCTGGCTTCAGAATCCTACTGGAATTCCGATCGGCAGGTGAGGAGCCGCTGGGTGTTGCTGCGCATCGGCGCGGTATGTCGACGGTGGGTAAGGCATCCGCAAGTTTTCTGGATGTCTTCGGAGTCAAAGTCTTGGTGCGGCCCCGCTCCGTAGTTAGTTGTTAACGCTGTTGCCTTGGTGTTTGCGTCTCGGGGTTCAGCGAGCCCCGCCACAGCCGCGTTATGTGTCCGCGATTGTGTGTGAGGCATTTGCTGCTTGCTGTTAAGCCACTGAAGGTTCGTAGAGACTTCTCATAGTGGTTGTATCTATTGGTCTGTGTCATTAGAACTCCGCCGGCGTGAAAAATGACGTCTTTAGCCCAGCAGCTCCAGCGACTCGCCCTCCCTCAGACTGATCCCAGTCTCTTATCTAGAGATGAAGTTGCCTCTTTGTTGTTTGACCCCAAGGAAGCGGCCACCATCGACAGGGACACCGCCTTTGCCATCGGTGAGCCACCCTTTAACTTAGAAAAGCTCATTGGAGCGTTTGATTTTTGCATGTTGCTGTGTTTTCTTGTTTTCTGCCTCGTTCTCTTTCTCAGCGGTTTCTAACATGGTGACTTATGTTAAGGGAAAGAGAATATATGAAATAATCATGTGCTTGGTGTTTGAAATGTGTATACGGTTATTGGTAGCTGGAGTTCACAGATGAAGAAACAAGGTTAGAGAGATCAACTAATATGTAAAAAGAAAAGAACTGAAAGGGGATGGAGACAATAGGAAGAAGAGTCTTCCCAGACGACTGACTGACTTAAAATAGGGCATATCAAAAAAAGACAAGAAAATGGATCCTGCTATAAAGTACTTTCTGTTCTTCTAGTAGATATACATGTTGAAACTAGAACTCTGTGTTTGGGACTATATTATGCATTGTACATGCTAAAGAATTCACAGAGTGTTGCCTGTAGATCAGTGGGTAGGGCACCGGCCACATACACCCAGGGTGGCGGATTCCAGCCGGGGCCTGCTAAACAACAATGACAGCTGCAACAAAAAAAATAGCCGGGCATTGTGGTGGGCGCCCATAGTCCCAGCTACTTGGAAGGCTAAGGCAAGAGAATCGCTTAAGGCCAAGAGTTTGAGATTGCTGTGAGCTATGATGCCAAGGCACTCTACCGAGGGTGACATAATAAAACTCTGTCTCAAAAAAAAAAAAAAAGAATTCACAGACTTTTAGGGATAAGTAAAACTGTAAAAGAGGGATGGGATGACTTTGCTTGCAAAGAATTATTAAATGAGCTGCCTTTGTTTTTAGGATGCACTGGCCTGGAAGAGCTACTTGGAATTGATCCTGCCTTCGAGCAGTTTGAAGCAGCATTGTTCAGCCAGCTAGCAAAAACTTTGGAGCGCAGCGTTCAGACCAAAGCAGTGAACAAGCAGTTGGATGAAAACATTTCATTATTTCTTATTCACTTGTCGCCTTACTTCCTGCTTAAGCCAGCACAGAAGTGTCTGGAGTGGTTGATTCGCAGGTAGCTAATGGAATTACAGAAAAATTAAATAGTTAAGAACACTTAAAATTTAAAGCTGAAAAATTAGGTATACTAAGAGATAAATACAATGTGTTATTGCATGAAATAGGCATGCTCTTCTACTTTTAAGCTCATTTTTGTTGGTAGTAAAAAGTAAAACTACTGATATTTTTGTATAAATGGTCTAACTTTCTTGGTTCTGAGGAGGTCTTGTCACTTTGCCCGTTACAGATTGTTCCTGTACATTTGGGTCAAAGGGTATTAAACTTTCTTGCTAAAATAACAAGGTTTGGGAAAAGAGTAACAATAGTTTCTAAAATACCATTACTTAAGAAAAACAGTAACAGCTAATGTGTTTTGAGCATTTATATACCAGGCCCTGTGGTAAGCACTTTACTGAATCATTTTGCTTAACCCTCACAGCCCTATGGGGAGATACTTATATTATCCCCATTTTACAGTTGAGAAAACTGAGGCTTAGTGGGGGTTAGTTGGGGTTAAGTTGCCTGAGTCACATAACTGATAAGTGGCAGAACTGGGATACAGCTGAGTTTGTTTCCAAGTCTGATCGTTCTTTTTTTTTTGAGACAGACTCTCTACCCACTCTACTCTGGGTAGAGTGCTGTGGCATCATAGCTCACAGCAACCTTAAACTCTTGGGCTTAAGGCGATCCTCCTGTCTCAGCCCCCCAAGTAACAGGGACTACAGGCACCCACCACAACGCCCAGCTATTTTTTGGTTATAGTTGTCATTGTTTGGCTGGATTCCAACCTGCCAGCTCCCGGTGTACGTGGCTGGTGCCCTAGCTACTGAGCTACAGGTGCGGAGCCCCAAGTCTGATCTTTTACCTTCTTGGGGGATCATCTTAGTAAATTTACTGTTTTCTCACTTTTTGGTTCATGTCATAGCTTATACGTTTTTGTTTATTCGCATGTATAGATTTCAGTTTCATTAACTGGTGACATGGGATGAAGTGATTTTCTTTCAGGAAGCTAGTGAGTCATTGAGAAAACATAATTTTAACTTGGGTATTCTATTTTCTGGATATTGCTATGTTTTCTTGTTTTCTCTTCTGCCTCGTTCTCTTTTTCAGCAGTTTCTAACATGGTGACTTACGTTGTTACGAGAAAGAGAATATATCAAATAACCATGTGCTTGGAGGTTATTATCAGTGTATTAGATTCATCAGACAAAAAGAATGTTCAAAAATCTAGCATTTAATTTTTTCCAAACTGATCATTAGCATAAGGAGTGCTTTTTGCAATTGATTTTTCATTTGTTTCTGCAGGCAACTTATTCAGCAGACATTAAGTTCGATATATGGTTAAGTAGGTTGCTCTTGGTTACTGTCTTTTTTTTTGTTTGTTTATTTGGTTACCATCTTAAAATAAATACCATAATAAGGATTTAGGCAAAGTTTGGGACATGTGGGTCTGCCTGGAGTAGTTGAGGAAGTAAAGCTATGCATGAAACTAATAAAAGGCAGAATAATATGGTACTATAAGAAAAATACACGTAAAAGGATAAGAGTTTAGAGGCTTGGTGAATTAGAAAAAGCATCTTGAAGAAGGAGGCATTTGAGCTGGGTGTTGAAAACTGAGAAGGATTTAGTATATCTGACAGAATTATAATAAATCTATCTTCCTGTGAAAGTAGAGGAACTGATAAAAAGTTTTCTGATATTCATGGGCAAATTATATATGGTTGTAATTAGATAAATTTTTCATCCAAAGAAATGAATATGAATTATTCTCTTGATTTTAAAAGTATGATAGTGAGGAAGGCTGTGGAAGTATGTAGAAAAGCTGAGCTTTGCTGGCTGGTTGACCGGTTACTTTAAAAAAAATAGAGAGGAAGAGAATAGAATATGTATTGTGATTTGAATGTTCGGATGTAGTTTATTAACGTATGAGAATTGGCAGGACCATTTCAGGCACACTTGAATGAAAAGCAGAGGACTTACATTGTAAGTGCTTTTTACTTGTTTATAATTATGTGGTTGCTTTTATTGATACTTGTGCTATATAGTTTTAGCTTATTGATAAATATGTTAGACATATGAAGAAATGGGTGTTTATTCATTTTTGTGTTAATTTGAATCGTTTGCTTTTTCCTCAGGTTCCATATCCATCTTTATAATCAAGATAGCCTCATCGCTTGTGTTCTGCCGTACCATGAGACAAGAATATTTGTGCGGGTTATACAGCTTCTAAAAATTAATAATTCAAAGCACAAATGGTTCTGGTTGTTGCCAGTTAAGGTATGATTGCTAAATGACACGTCTGTATAATAAATTTTGATGAAGGGATGTGGTTTGGAAAAAAGTAAAGTCAGTGCTCCTGGGAATAGTCCAGATATTACCTGTATTACTTTTATTTCCTAACTTCAGTTAAAATAATTATTAATAATATCTAGCTTTTATTTAGTACCTGACATCAGTCTGGGTAATTTATATATTATCTTAGATTCTCAGAAAACTCCTTTTTATAAATAAGGACAGGCTCAGAAAATTAAGTTACTCATATAACTATAAGTGGCAGAGTAGCAGTCTGAATCTCTATCTGATTCCAGAGCCTGTATCCTTCTACTATACCAGGCTATTGGAACTAAAGAGCTTAAAAAAGTTGGAAATGAAGAAAGAGAGAAAAAAGATGTGGATAACTTGAAGGGGCATCAGGAAATTAATAAAGTTGTGAAGAAAATGCTAGGAATTAATTTGTAGATGAATAAAAAGATGTTTGCCTACCAGGCAGGGCCTAGGTAAGATCAAAAAGCATGCTATTGTAGTAAAACCAAATGACTTATGATTAATTCTTTGTTTGCAACATACAGTAGGTGTATGTTGTTAGCTGGAAGTTTACTGCATGTTGGTGGTCTAAGTTAGGAGGGGGACAGATGGAGAGAAAAGTCTAACAGACTATGGGGCTGTGTAGATCTGATGGGTGACAACAGAGAGGTCAGTGAACAGAATTAGTAAGAAGGAAGTAATGGAGACTTTTTAAAAAAATTTATTAATATTTTATTTTATCACTCATATTTGTATCTCAGGAACATGGGTCAGTGACAAACATCTATGTAAATCAGCCCAAAGAAATTCTTTATATTCCAAAATAACTTTACGCTCTGAAAGACACCAGCATGCCTCATCTCCTCAAAATCTTTCATAGAATCATAATTTCTGCAGAAATCTACATATGCCTTCTTTCTTGGTTCAGCCACAGCAAACTTATAGAAAGCTGCAACCCCCAGGGATACAGCAAATGCTCCAACAATATGAATCCGCAGGTGCCTGGCCAAGAGGCCACGCATTTGAGGTTTGGCCAAAGCACTGGAAGCCATGGTAGTTACTGTCCTTGATGGGTATGCCAATCTCAAAGCGTCCTTCCTGGCTGAGGTACACACGAACTGCCAATGGACACTTTTTAATTAGGATAATTTAAGAATCTGGATGTAAAGCTCTTAAAGAATCTACAAGAAAAATGATCTGTGTTAATGCTTCTTATCTAGCTGTTCTTCTCAGCATTCACCCCGCTCATAGCACCACAATCATTTTTCCTCTGATCTATCCCCAGTTGCTCCCTAGCCACTATTATTCTAAGTATCCAAACCCTACTCAGTTATGAAAGTTCACTTTGAATTCTCCTTTCATTGATTTAGCCAATATTTGAGTAGCTTGTGCATTCCATGTACATACAATGCTAGGTGGTAGGAATAGCAGTTGGCTGGATTCCTGGTCTATTTCTGTTATTGATGGTATTGTGAAGCAATGTCAAAAGCATATCCCACTGGCCCCCAGACCAAATCTAACCAGGAGAGTTACTAAGAATCTAGAGAATCCAGATTTAGATAAATAGGTATCAAAATGTAACACATGATAATTATTTTTTCACTTAATATTTTTAACCTCATTATTGCTTTTTGAATTTCTAAAGTTTGCACAATTATATGTGTTAATCTCATTACCACCACCTGTTGCAAGGAGAAATTATATTTTGTATTTGTGTATACTCTTGGCAGCAGTATAAAGACATTACTGGGGCAGGTATTTTGTAATGATCAATTGATAATAACCTTAACAGTTTGTTCTTTTTGCCAATACCAGCAATCTGGAGTGCCTTTAGCTAAAGGGACTTTGATTACCCACTGCTACAAAGATCTTGGATTTATGGATTTCATTTGTAGTCTGGTGACAAAATCTGTGAAGGTGAGTAGTATATGGAGCATCGTTTCATGAATGTATAATTCCATAAAAAAAATCGCTCACTTTGAATGAAGGAAACCTACTAAAGCCTTCCCTAATAAAAATGGTACTTTGGGCTTGCACTGAGGCTGGCGGGTTCAAACCCAGCTCAGGCCAGCTAAACAACACTGACAACTGCAACAGCAACAACAACAAAATAGCCAGGCATTGTGGTGGGTGCCTGTAGTCCTAGCTACTTGGGAGGCTGAGCAAGAGAATCACTTAAGCCTAAGAGTTTGAGGTTGCTGTGAGCTGTGACACCAGGGCACTCTACCCAGGGCAACATAGCAAGACTCTGTCTCAAAAAAAAAAAAAAGGTACTTTGAAGAAATTCCTTTTGTTATATGATGTGTTTTGAGGCATGAGCATTTTAAGAATCAGTCCTTTTTTCTTTCTTTTTTTTTTTTCTTTTATCTTCAAAGGTATTTTTTTAACAAAAAATAGTTTATTCCTTATCAAATTCTAGTTACAGTGACTGTTCAAAGAAAGAGGCAATCTAAAAATGTCAGGAGTATCGGGCAGTTCATTCTTATTATAGCATGTAGTGGATATGGTAAGAATTAAAATGTTAAAGCCTGAAGTAGTTCAGGGGAGCTAGCTGTAAATATTTTTGTACTTTTATCTTATTGGGCTTTCGTTCTTCAGTGTGTTTTATGTGTGTTCCTTGTGCCAGGTTTTTGCTGAGGATCCGAGCAGGTCAGCTCAGTTGAGGGTGCTCTTGGCCTTCTATGCTTCTACCATCGTGTCTGCGCTAGTGGCTGCTGAGGACCTATCAGACAATATCGTCGCCAAACTCTTTCCATATATTCAAAAGGTTGGCCCTGCTGATGTGTAAAGTAGATTATTTTGTACTTAAAGGAATTTTCTTATGAAATTTCATTAAGCATAAGTGTTTTCAAATGGACAATTTATTCTGTAGTCCCAGCTACTTGGGAGGCTGCAGCAAGAGAATCGCTTGACCCCAAGCAATTCTTTGAGGTTGCTGTGAGCTGTGACGCCACAGCACTCTATCCAGGGTGACAAAACGGGACTCTATCTCAAAAAGAAAAGAGTAAATATTAGCTCTCTGGCCCTGCCTCTGTCTCCCAGATCTGTTTTCTTTTCTTTCTTTTTTTCTTTTAATGTTTTCACTTTATTCCTTTAAAACAAGTCACTTCATATGGCATTTAGGTATTTAAAATTATACACCTCATAAATAAAATTAATGCATCTTAATGACAATGGCAAAATCACGTGAGAATTGTACAAAATGAAATTATGCACTTGTAATATTGTCTGCTCTGTCTTGCCCAACCCTACTACTTTTTCAAGTTATGTCACGTCTTAAAGCTCTAAATTTGGGTGTCTTCACTGAAGGTTTTTTTCTGGCGTTGGGAACCTTCGCCTCTACTACATTAATGCAAGAACTATAGGAATATTGTCATTCTCTGTCCTTTTTGAGAAGCTATACATATTTTATATTTTAAGCTAAATTCAAAATTTTGAAAGGAAAAATATTACTTTGCTAAGTACATATTATCTATAAACAGCTTGAGTCCTGAGTGGCACCAATTTTGAACTGGAAAACTGACAAGAATTACTTTGCCTGGTCCTTTAACATGAGGGCTATAATTAACTGTATATCCCATACCAGTTATAAAGTCAGACTCATATAATTTTAGAAATGCTAAACCTTCCTGTTTACCTACCACTTAACCAAATTATATTTTCAGTATTCCTAGACTCCTGCATGTAAGTTAGTACTTTTAAAAACATAAGTACAGGGCTGGGCACGGAGGCTCCAACCTGTGATCCCATTACTCTGGGAGGCCGAGGCTGGAGTACTTGAGCTCAGGAGTTTGAGACCAGTCTGAGCAAGAGTGAGAACCCTGGTTCTAAAAATAGCTGGCCATTGTTGCAGGTGCCTGTAGTCCCAGCTACTCAGGAGACTGAGGCAAGAGGATCACTTGAGCCCAAGAGTTTGAGGCTGCTGTGTTGTGTCTCCATGGCACTCTACCAAAGGTGACAGAGTGAGACTCTGTCTCCAAAAAAAAAAAGATACAAAAGAGCATCATTCCAGATCTATTTTCTTAGTTGTTTTACCTTACAAGAAAGAAAATGGAATAGGCAGTCTCTTTGAGGCAGAGGGCATCGGTAGTCTCTTCCATTCCTTTTGCATTGGCTTCTGCTTCTCCATATTTCTTCTTCCCAAGTGCCTTGTTGCCTGATACCTCCAAATGCTCCAAGGAAGTATACAACTTTTTACTTCCCACCAATGTCCCTACTTACTATTCTTAATTACCGGTAGATACTTTTTTCTTCTCTTTTTGATCTGATTGAAGTCTTCCTTCCACAGAAAGGTGTTTGCACATAGAAGAGCTTTCTGGCTCCTGTTAGGATGTGTGTTGGATGTTTAAGTTGGGAGACTTTCTGAGATACTTTCTGTCATCTAAAAGACTTGTATCTTCTCTGTGACCACTTGGAGGAAGGGGTCAGCACTTTGTTCACTTCTGAAGAGCAGTTGACTTTGTGCATTAGATTGTATTAACCTCTAACTTATGACGTTTCTAATTTGTCAGAGTAACAACATTTTAAGTAGAAGGAAATAATGTAGTTTATCTTTTTTATATATTTAAAAAATATTTAGGGATTGAAATCATCTTTACCAGATTATAAAGCTGCAACATACATGATAATATGTCAGATTTCTGTGAAAGTGACAATGGAAGACACCTTTGTGAATTCTTTGGCATCCCAGATCATCAAAACATTGACTAAGACTCCCTCTTTGATCAAGGATGGATTAGGTTGCTTGATAGTGCTCCTGCAGAGACAGAAGCCAGAGAGCCTTGGGAAAAAGTATGTACAATTGAATCGAGAAACGATATTAGTCAGAGGTGAAAGAAATTATATTTTGAGTAATTTTGTTGTAAGATAGTGTTATAAATGTGTATTTTATGGTTATTCTTTGTCTAACTTGTAAAGTCAATGTCTGACGTACTTGCTTCCTCAAAGGCCATTCCCTCACTTGTGTAATGTTCCTGACCTTATTACCATACTTCATGGGATTTCGGAAACTTACGATGTCAGTCCGCTTCTGCGTTACATGCTTCCCCATCTGGTTATCTCCATCATTCATCATGTTACTGGTAGGTGGTTTTATATTTTGTGTCTAGAAACTTACATTCTAAGATTTAATCCTCTTAAAATAGGAACCATATCCTAGTTGATAGCTTTAAAATATTTAACATTTATCTAATTGTTTTTGTGTAACTTGTCTGTTTTTCTTAAGTTTGAAACATTTAGGGTGGGGAGTGGCTTGCTTGAAAAAAGATCCTTGTTAATTGAATAATTTTTCACTTTTATTTTTCTTATCAATAGATCTGTATTCCTAAGTAGTCTCTATGTGGAAAAAAAAATTGTGGAATTACTTTAAAAAGCATTATTAAGTAAACCTTTGCCTTCTCATCTAATGAACTTTAGTGATTCATTTACAACAAGTATCTCATTCAGTTGCCAAAAAACAGTTTTTGTCCCTAGAGTCATTGAAAATATAAGACCAGGGCTGTGCTTGTGGCTCAAGGAGTAGGGTGCTGGCCTCATGGCCTCATATACCAGAGGTGGGGGATTCAAACCTGGCTCTGTCCCAAAACTACAAAAAAAAAAAAAAAAAAAAAAACCCAAAGAAAATATAAGACCAAGAAAATTTCATACACAAAAGTCCTTGCTACAAAAACAAGGCCAAAAAATGAATTAGGTAGTTATTATTTTTGTTACTTGTTTTTAACCTTTCAATAAATAGATAAAGATAAGGAAGATACACTTGGTCCTCTTGCTAGTTGGAGAATACTAACAAAGACATCTCTAAAATTATGGTAGTTAATTGAAAATACGGTTATCACAACCAAGTCTTGTTTTAAACATGCATTTCAGAAAAGTAATTAGCCTAAATGAAAATGTGTTCCTGTTCTGATGGTGATAAGTAATGTGGGCCCAGTCTTGAAGGCAGGGGCTACATTTGTAATAAATCTGGAATAGAAAATGATAGCTCTTGGTTCATGAAGGAGATACGTATTGAGAGGAAAGCCTGTTTCTAGAGATAGTTTATTGAGATCTAGGTCTGTGGCCCAACTTGACCACTAACTTGTAATGCGACTTAGAGAAAGACAGATTTTAGACTTTTATTTTATTGTTGTTACAGGCATGATAATATTCTTTTAAAATATAGAGAGCAGTTCAGGTAAAGGACAAATGAGGGTAATGTATAAAAAAATACTTCGAAAGATATAAATGGACAGGTAGAAGACACTTGAAAATAGGTAAAAAATTGGATATCAGTGTGTACGTTTGAAAATTAGTCTTAGATTTTCTGCTGTAAGTAAATGTAATAGTGTTAGCATACAAAAAAATCTTTCCCCAACTCAGTTTTAATTTGTTACATATTAAGGAGAAGAAACTGAAGGGATGGATGGTCAAATCTATAAGAGACACTTAGAAGCTATACTTACAAAAATACCACTGAAGAACAACTTAGACCATTTGTTGGCTAGGTAAGCTGTTATTTCTGACATGCTTTTGGTTTACACTTTGTGGCCCAGTATACTTTTCAGGGCTGGTTAGAAGTTTTCCAGTATTCCTTTTTAATGTACATCTTGCTTTGTCTATATTGTTTTATTAACTATAAGTACTTAATCCAATCACTGTGGAAGCATAAAAGCAGATCATTTTTCTTGATTATCTTTAGTGCTTATAAGACAAGAAAGATGAAAAATGATAAATTTAACTGAACCATCAGCTTTCCTGGAAAGCTGATGGTTAAGCTAAATTTATGTTATAACTAAATGCAATTTATGGCCAATTGAAGTTTTCTGTTAATAAATAGATCACTATGCCTGCAACAATACATTACAGTTGATAGTATCTATTCGAAACTTACTATTAAGAGTAGGGGTGGAGTAAAGATCACTTCTTCCTTAAAGATAATTCATTCTTCCTTTTTTCTTAAATTAAAGAACAACTTGATGCAGTGAAAAGGATGTAGGCATTGCAGTCAGATGTATATTTGAATCCTGCTTCTACCACTTCCAGCAGGGTAGTAAGTTATGGAGGTCAGATTGGATCTGGTTTATTACCTAGTAGTGGGCATCATTTGTGCCTCTTGCTTAGAGGATTGGTTTATGAATTAAAGGAGAATATACTGGTGAAGTGCTATTGAGAGCTGAGTCTTTTTTTTTTTTTTTTTTGAGATACTTTTGCTCTGTTTCTTGGGGTAGAGAGCAGTGATGTCGTTATAGCTCCCTGCCATCTCAAACTCCTGAAAGCAAGCAATCTTCTTGCCTTAGCCTCCTGAGTAGGTGGTACCAAAGGTACATACCACCACTGCTGGCTAATTTTTCTGATTTTTTGTAGAGACATGGCCATGTTGCATAGGCTGGTCTTGAACTTCTAGTCTCAAGGGTCTTCCCCTCTTAGCTTCTCAAAGTGCTGGGGTTACCAGACTAGGCTTTAAAATTTAAAAACCCACTCTGGTTTTTATGGCACAGAAGGACTCACTAAGTTGTTGGCATTTGTTGCTGCTCTCACTGATTTGTGAAATAAATATGATTTCTACTTTACAGAGATGTGATAATTGGAGATAAGTTTTCTAGAGCACCTAGAACATAGTAGGTACTCAATAACTATGCCTAAGTGTGCTAATATTTCTGTTTGTTTTTGCAGCCTTCTTTTTGAAGAGTATATCTCATATAGTTCACAGGAAGAAATTGATCCTAGCAAAGTGACTTTGCTTAATGAACAATTTCTTCCACTCATCAGACTTTTAGAAAACAAGTAAGTTGTGTTTTTGTTTGTGCTTTTCTGTAATGTAGGAATTTTTTCTTTCTTTCTTTTTCTTTTCTTTCTTTTTTTTTTTTTTTTTTTTTTATACAAATTCTCACTACGTCACCCTTGGTGGAGGGCTATGGCATAACAGCTCACAGCAACCTCAAATTCTTGGGCTTAAGTGATTCTTTGCCTCAGCCTCCTGAGTAGCTGGGACTATAGGTGCCCTCCACAACGCCCAGCTATTTTTTATTGCAGTTGTCATTGTTGTTTAGCTGGCCTGGGCCAGGTTCGAACACACCAGCCTCAGTATATGTGGCTGGCGCTGTTACCACTGTGCTACGGGCACCAAGCCAGTAGTGTATACATTTTGTTATATAAAGATAAGATTCAAAAGTCACGTCTTAATATATAAATTTTACTGGACCTGTCTTTTTCTAATTTTTTTCCTTAGAAAGCAAGAAGTATAGAAATTAAATACATATGAAATATATGGGGAAACATGGGTTTTGTGGGAACTGTGGAAAGTAGAATTTTTTAATACATAGACCAGTGTTCTTTTGTTTTATCATTTGTCATAATTTAAGTCTTCATCTCAAGATTTTTCTAAATTTTCTGTAAGCCGTCATTTGGATGAGTTGCATTCTCCAGTGAGGTGCTAATTTAGTGATTTATTTTAATTGCTTTTCACTTTGGAATCAGATCCATAAAGAATACAGATTTACTTCCTGGAATTGACTTCACCGAGTGAAAGCTACACATACGATAGACACGTACGTGCGTGGTGTGTATGTTAATAACTTTAGTAAAACTAAGGAATTAACTCCTTAATTTTTTTCCCAGATACCCCAGTACATTAGATGTTGTGTTAGAGGAACACCTAAAGGAAATTACAGATCTACAGAAACAAGAGCATTTTCACCAATTTATTTCTCTTTCTACAAGTGGAGGAAAGTATCAGGTATGTTGCCCTTCTTCATAGGAATTATGGCAATTAGAGGAGTATTTTCGTGGTTATTTGAAGAGCCTCAAAAGGAAATTTGCCACTTTTCTCCCTTCTGGAAAAGGAGAGATGAGACTTTGTACAGTTTGCCTAGTTATCTGCAGTAAGGCTCTAAGGCAGGAATTGAATAATTGGAGAAAGGTAAAATAATTTTTAAATATGAATTATAGATATGTGAATGTGGTACTCATTTCAGGAAAAGTATTATTTGGGAATTTTAAATGTTAAGTATAATATTTATTAATAGTTATCAAAGGGTAGCCTCACAGGCATTTGTAGAGTTCCTTGATTTTCTCTTAGGCCTATATTTGGCAGTGCTGTTTGAATTATTGATTAGAAAAGTTAGACATGTAAGCAGAAGTTCCTATGATTAGCCTTGAAAAAGAAGTATGGTTGTTTTAGTTTGTCTCTTCCATAATTAGACTTTTCTTTTTTTTTTTTTTTAACATATATATGTATTTATTAGGTTTCCATTTTTTTGCCTTCACAAAAATTAAAAGGCCTAAAATTTAATAACAATAACAACGTTTAAGATAAGGACTAGAAGCAAAAACCTCGTAAAGAACGAACGAACATAAATACAGTCCGAAAAGAAGACAGACAATTGCTACATTGGAATATTAAGCAATGGGTGGTGCCTGTGGCTCAAAGGGTTAGGGCACTGGCCCCATATGCCAGCGGTGGCTGGTTCAAACCCAGCCCTGGCCAAAAACTACAAAAAAAAAAAGAAAAAAATTAAGCTATAATAATAACAATAATGATGATGCAAAGACAGTAACATTCATGTTTTCAAGTACGAGTATGTCTATTATAGAATACTTTGACTCTGAGATTCAGTATGGAAGGACTTTCATTTTTAATAGTATCGGATTTCTAAATCTTAGGTTGATAGGTAGACTTTCTTTTTCATCTAATTACGTAAGGGGACCAGCTTGTCACTTCGGAGCATCTCTGTTCTATCACTGAATGAGCTGCATTCTCTCTCCAGTGAGGTGCTAATCTAGGGGTTTAGGTGCTTTTCACTTTGGAATCAATTACTTCACTAAATGAAAGCTACACATACTCAAAGACACAAGGATACACAAAATCATTTGATAAACAATATGAATTTGTTTTGCCCATCGTAACTCCTACCATGTTCTAGAGTAAACATTACGCTTCACTTTTTGGTTTCTGTAGTTAGGTGGTTGTTACTGTATATGTTGGGCAAGTTCGGGTGGTTTTCTTCTGGCTTTTATTCTAGATCACTTGCCACTTACATTAAGTAAAATCATTTGATAATTATATTGAATCCTATAGTTCTTAGCAGATTCTGATACCTCTCTGATGCTCAGTCTGAATCATCCACTTGCTCCTGTGAGACTTTTGGCCATTAATCATCTGCAAAATATCATGAAAACATCAAAGGTTTGTGTCAAATAGCTTTACTTGGTGATTTCTTTTCCTGTGATGAACATTGTCATTCTAGAATAAGAAATTGAAGGTACCCTGTTTCCCCCAAAATAAGACATCCTCCAAAAATAAGACCCACTTATAGGAAAGGTAAGATGTCCCCTGAAAATAAGACATAGCGCATCTTTGGGAGCAAAACTTAATATAAGACACTGTCTTATTTTCAGGGAAACAGGGTACTACCTAGAATTGATACTGTGTAATTACAGAGATAAGCTCAGTAAAGCTGAGGAATGTACTTTGGACTAAGATTTAGGATTGGCGTGTATGCCAATAGTCCATATTTTAGACTTAATAACTACTTTCATATGTTTCCATATCGCAAATTATTAGTTTAGCTTTAGAGGTCAGCATTTTTTAAGCTGGAACTTGCAGACCAATTCAAAGAGGTTCATAAATTATCTGAAAGTTTTTTAGTTTTGGAATCTCATTTTGATAGTCTTAATTTTATATTAAAGCATATTTTGGGACATCTGAATGTTAACTTTTGAATACTATTCCATGATTTCAATGCCTGCAGTGACATTTGTTTTTAAATTTCCGGTGGCTACAAATGATAAGTACAGAGGCCGACTTCATTTGTAAATAACTTGTTATATTTGCATTCATACTGAAGGGCACTGGTATGAAGATTTTGGCAGTGATTGTGCTAGAACAGTATTTTCTAAACTTCAGTCATATGAGCACTATCTGAGTCATTTTTGCTAAATTAATTTAACCACGTATATATTCTTTTTTTTTTTTTTTTAAATGTTTATTTATTTTATTGTGGAGAAGGGGCGGGGAAAGAAGGCGGGGGAAGAGGTGCGTGACAGGGTTGCCAGTGGCATGGTACCACATTGGCTGTATCTAGGTAGAGGCAGTTTCAGGCCGGGCCTTGCTGAGTCGTTGCTACGTGGAAGTAGCTCGATGGATCTACTTCTAGTCAGGCTCGGGAAGTTGCACTAGGCCTCAGGCACA